>JAQISU010000364.1:670000-738458 GCA_029339505.1 Unio delphinus | reverse complement strand
CACATAATATGCATTAAACAGCTCTAGAACCATACATTATTAATTTACATTTTCCAGTTGGAATCTTTTTAAAAATCGTAACTGAAACAAATAAATTTGCAACTGAACAAGGTGCGGATTCTGAAATCGGTAATACAAACTGGACAGACACCAGTGTGTCTGATATGTTTGCTGGTGATCTTTTCAAATACTACACCAAGCATGGAGGATAGAGACGAAATGAAACTAAATTTGGCTGTGTCATTTGCAACCTCCATAACTGCAGCTTAGCTTATAATGCGACAGCATGTTTCATCAAAGAACATTAATCGTAGATGAATAACTATGTTATGACCCAATACAAATGTAGAAATGCTTTTATTATTATCATGTTTGGGAAATATATCCTTAACACAAAATTATGAAAACAAGAGATTTCCTATATAGTTAATATTTGTATTTGAGATCAGCTCTTCAGTGAAATGAAACATCATTACGCAAATTGTTTCTTATATATACATGTATGACTTGATAGATTTACCTACCTGTAACTACATCATTACAAATAGCAAGAACAAACTTTAAAATATGTTTTGTAATAACCTTAAATATTTCAACGTATGGAAGAAAGGCCGCGTAAATGAACAACTTAAGAAAATATGTGTTTGTTCAAGTGATTTAATTGTACGTGACTAATCTTTAATTAGTAACACCTAAGGTACGAATATGGTCATGCTCCAGATAGATAATAACTTCGAAACGTTGATGTTTAATTACATTGTTGTCTACAAAACATTACTTTATCTATTCTTCGACAATGATTTGAAGCATTTAAGCCCGTCTTTGAATTAAATAGATCCCCATTGCCATCGAATCACACTTTGACCAAGAGTGAAATGGCGTCACACATGCCATGTGGATGCATCTAGTTTTAGAAACAGGGCCTTTTTAAATATGACTGCACACGTTTTAATTTCGTTACAAAATTGGTTTTAATAATCAATATAATGTGCTTTTAATATTGCTGCTTATTGGCTAATTTGCTTTATATTATTATCACAAAAAAGTGATGTAAGAAAACAGCCTTGACCTAATATAATACATTGAATTCCCTAACTTCTCATTGTCCAATATATTTCGGACCATACAAAAAAAACCCCCGCTAAATATTTAATCATATAAGGATCATAGTATGTTTCTTATCAATTCAATATTATCCTTGACGCATATGTCGAAGGAACATATCTCTCTCTCTCTCTCTCTCTCTCTCTCTCTCTCTCTCTCTCTCTCTCTCTCTCTCTCTCTCATTTTCCTCCTCTCCCTCTCCCTTCCTCCCTCTCTCTCTTTCTCCCTCTCCCACTCTCCCTCCCTCCCTCCAACTCTTCCACATCTCTCTCTTTCTCTCATTTTCCTCCTCTCCCTCTCCCTCCCTCTCCCTTCCTCCCTCTCTCTCTCTTCCTCCCTCTCCCTCTCTCCCTCCTTCCCTCCCTCCCTCCCTCTCTCCCTCCTTCCCTCCCTCTCTTCTACATCTCTATCTTTCATTTTCCTTCTCTCCCTCTCCCTCACTCTCCCTCTCCCTTCCTCCCTCTCTCTCTTTCTCCCTCTCCCTCTCCCTCCTTCCCTCCCTCTCTCTCTCTCTCTCTCTCTCTCTCTCTCTCTCTCTCTCTCTCTCATTCTCTCTCTCTCTTTTAATTTTTATTAGTATATTATTAGTATTGTTATTATTATTATTATTATTAGTAGTAGTAGTAGTAGTAGTAGTAGTAGTAGTAGTAGTATTTATCACTGTTTTTACCTATTTACATACATTTGGAAGTATCTACCTTGCTAAAGTTATCTTGCAATTCTGAATCTTTGCTTGTTTAACTTAACTGTGAATTAGCATTCCGGTTATATATTTATATATTATATATTATTATTATTATTTTATTATTATTATTATTATTATTATTATTATTATTATTATTATTATTATTTGTAATATACTATTATTATATTATATTATTATATATTAGAAATATATTCTTTTAACTTAACTGTGACTTAGCACTGTATAATCATTAATTTGCTGACGTGTCATGTACACACCATACATAGAAACATACCTTCGCCAAAGTTATGTCGGGGCCCCCAGAGGCTGAGTGATGTAGAGAGCTCATCGTTACAGATTACTGCCATCTCACCTCTGTCTGCCTGTGTTCCAGTCTTGGGTTCGGCCAATGTGGTTATGTGATAACGCTTGCCAGTAGCTTCTGGTGGCTCGGTGGTTCTTTTCGGAGTTTTCGCGAATTCTTACTCCACTATTCATACTGGTCTCCATGTAAAGCCTATCTTGTGCTGAAAAATGACATTAAACCCTGAAACAACAACAACAACAAAGTTAAGTCGTTACCTCCACATACCCCTCCTATTATAGTAAGCTACTATGTCTATGACAGTTTTTTTTTTCTTCTCAATATTGTCAGTAGAATGGAAACGAGCTTTGTAACACACAATTCTTTCCCGGCAAGCTGTTGAAATATTCAGAACTAAAACGGTATCCATGCCCGAAGTATGCTCAATAAAATCAGCTAAAGATTATCCGAGTTGATGAACCACGTCTGTTTTTTGTGACTGACGCGTAGGAAATGACAACTGTAACTGGGAACGTTGCCTTTAGCAACGTCATGACGTTCGATGTTAATTACGTTATTTACGTCCATCTTATCGTAATGTTTACTTGTTCCGGTACTGTTCCTTCTGTAACTCGTACCTGGGAAGACATTTAACTCAATTTTATTCGTAGGTTTGATTCTTAATGATTAATTTTAGAATTTGTATCACTAATATTTTAACTAATACGTAACACAGTTATCAGTAGTTTTTATTCTTGATGCCTATGACACAAAGAAAAAGCAATAAAAGAAGAAATTCACCGTAAATGTATATTAATATCAATTCAACAAGAAAATATAACAGTAAGAATAACTTCGGCAAAATAAGAAACTAAACAAAGTAAAAACAGCAATCACTGCTACAACCATCAACATTATTCTTAGTATTACAATTGCCAACATCATCATTATCATCATCGTCATTAGCAGAAGCGTTATCACCGCCACCACTACATTCCAACATAGGATGGGGGCGAGCGGCAGAGTGGTCTAAAGTTCTCACCGTTCCCGGATTCTTCTTCCACGATTTATACTGGTCACCATATATAACCAATCTTGTGCTAAAAATGGCGTTACACCCTAGAACACCAATACTACTACTACTACTACTACTACTACTACTACTAATAATAATAATAATAATAATGTTTCAATATTTAATCGGAGAATATCAGAGACTAGCTTTAATTTCTAAAAACCACAAAATTAGACTGCTGAGGTGTCCTAAGTGGCTAGAACTTCAGCCACGGAGGCTGGAGGTCGACGGTTCAAACCCGGGTCGAGTCATACTAAAGACATATAAATCAATTATATCAGCTGCCTTGGTCGGCGATTAACATTACACGGTTGGTTTTAGGAGTAGTTGATCCGGGTTCAGGATAATTTTACCGGATGGGACATGATGCTTTGCGTTTGTGGCATGATGCCCCAATGCTAGACATAAACTGCCACAATGTAGATGTCGTTGTGATATGACTGACAATTTGTTCAAGATACGTAAAACTCCAAATCTATCACACACACACACACACACACACACACACACACACACACACACACACACACACACACAGGCTATTGGATTGGAGTCAGTCAGAGAAATGCAGAATTTCAAACCCATCTTGTGTTTGATTCTGGATGGAACAGGCAGGTAGCCAGTGAGGGTTACAGAGCAGTGGATGTGTGCTCAGTTCTTTGTACCCTAGAATAATTCAAAGGAAACTTGCAAACGGAACCAATACGTTTCAGCTCCAGATATGCAGCCTTGTATATGTTCATGACATGTTTCGATAATGAAAGCATACTGTAGAGAGGGACTCCTAGGTTTCATTTTGACTGTGTTAATTTAATGTTGATACTTCTGTAGTCCCACAATCTAAGACATATACCCTGCTAGTTGTGTTTTGGGGTTACATGTCTTTAAATGTGAGAGTAAGATTAAAGAAAAAGTCAGTAACGAAAAACAGATATTGTATAACAGTTCTTGACTATATACTATATGTGAATTAATGTGAAATAAATATGTACAAAGAAAACACATTGTTTAAATGGAAAACCGACCGCCTCAAGATAGCACCAGAATTACACAACGATTATCAAATTTGTTGCGACGTTTGTGCATGAACCTGGATGTGGAACCTTCTTCTCTACTCTCTCTACAAATTCGTCAACTTCAAATTGACAAAGTATGAATTTGTACTAACTGCATGCCGTTCAGTTATATGAAATTTTACTTAGAAAAATAAATATGCTAGCAATGAATGAATGAATAAATGAACGATTGAATGAATGAATGAGTGTGAGTCTATGTTTGTGATTAGGAATTTTAACGTAGCTTTAATAATTGTTCAGTCAAATCGCTACGATGTCTGCAGTGAGGCAGTTTATAGTGTTGTCTAGCATTGGGGCATTATGCCACAGACATGTAGCATGATGTCCCACGCAGTCATATTATTCTGACACGAAACCGACCAGATATAACACTTACCTCTTAATACTGAACGCCTAGCAATGAATGAATGAATGAATGAATGAATGAATGAATGAATGAATGAATGAATGAATGTACATAGGCTAATTTAAATGTTTAAAGTTTAGGAGATTGTAGAGACCACCAATTAAAAAGGATTGTACACCATCTATTGTATTCTGTATCATGTTTTAATTGGACACTAAAATATTATACAGTGTTTAAACTCTGTTAATAGACATTAAATGTCCATATTAGGACTGGAATTGCAGGAATTTCCGTATATAATAGACAAACTTTGAAATACTAGCATGTATTCAGTTGGTTACGCGCGGCGAAATGTTGATGTGTTAAAGATATTAATATGGCATTCGGGAGAGAACACTTCTCATCTGGACTGGAAAACGTGTATTCCATAAACATTAAAAAGGTAAGATTTGTTTCAAATATTTCCACATAGAATGTATGATTACTGAGATGATATTGATGAGATTTTTACCAATATTTACAATATACGGTAAATATGATAATATTAGTTTTGGTCAAAGTAGTGATGATCGTAGTAGTAGTAATTGTCTTAGCAGTGGTACTTGTAGCTGCATTTTTAAAAGTTGTACGAGTAGTTGTAGTAGTAGTTGTAGTACTAGTAGTATTGTGATTTTGTCGTATCACTCTAATAATTAATGTCGGCATCGTAATCAGATGAATTTAACATACCTTAATTTGATTTTATATGATCAAAACTTTTATTAACTAAATATTATTCGTATTGGATAAGATCTTGAAAACGGCGCATAATCAATTTGGAAATTTATTTTTAAATGGCAATGTGTAATTAAAATACTGTTCATTTTTAAATATTCGGATTCGTTCGTAGTTAAATATGCCCATTTTAGAAGCGTGTACATAAACAAAATAAATTGTTAGGCGGGGGATAGTACAAAAACAATTTATTTCATGCATGTCATATGACATTTAATGAAAACTTCGGTTAACATATAGCTATTTTGAACTTCACGAAACAGTATTATTCTTTTTGTTTCCTTGAAAGTCCTGTAAAGAGATCATATGAATCACAAGAGTAGATATGATTTAAAATTAAACATGAAATGTCAAATCATCACATGTGGCGCGCGCGCGCGCGCGTGTGTGTGTGTGTGTGTGTGTGTGTGTGTGATTTGGATTTTTAACTTAGCTTTAAAAAAATTTCAGTCATATAAAACGTGGTGTACAGAATGTTTATTGCGGTTAAAGGAATTGAACATTTTAAGCATAAAGACATCAGATATGCTATCTATTAATAGAACGAACTGCCTTTTATTATTTGCCAGTGCTAATTACTTTCATTTCTCCATGCATTTGTAAAAATGATATCACGTCATTTTCTTCTAAACAAAACAAGAGCCTGCAATTGAAGTTTTATTTGAACCCTTTTTATTAGAAAGGGATAAAAATGTACCTATTCAAATTTTCATATATATCATTATCATATTCGTAATTATAATCTTTATAGTAATATAATATAGTTAATATTATCATTATTGATAATAACGAAGATGATGACTATATTAAATTTATCATTATTATTATTATTATTATTATTATTATTATTATTATTCAGAATATGAAAATGACATGAAGATGAAAATAATAAGAATATACTTCAGTGTGAATCACATCCTAATCTTTTATTTGTGAGGAAAATGCTGTTATCGTTTAATAATGTTCACTGATATCCACCGAAGTTTACACCTGTCGAAATAATTCGTAACCAAATAGTCACACAACGGAGAAATATGTGAGTTCTAGATGTTGCTAAAGATATTAGGACTGAAGTAAATGAAGATAAATTCAAAGAAATGTGTGTGAAAAAAAGACTGACTGATGAACAAATAAATGAACTCAACAAAGCTACTACTGTAGTGCGTCAATCTGATGTGTGGAAACGACAGCGAAAATGTCGTCTCAAAGCAAGTCTATTTTAGCGAATCTGTAGTCATCTTTATTACATTCCTTAATGTTCTTGCTGCTTAGAAAAGTCAAAGTTTGAGAATATTAAACTGGATGCAACTAAAATACAATACACAGTATGGGCAAATCAGTTGACTAAATAGCCAGCTTACAAATTAAGACTGAAAACGATAGAAAGATTTTACAGACAAAACAGATCATTTAAATCACGTGGATGGCACAGGCCAGGCTGATGTTATTATATGCAAACATATTTGTTACTAATAATATCGCATTATATAAATGTAACAGTGCAAACTGTCTGCTACAATATGATTCAATTAACACGCATAAGACATAAATTGCGGATGACAATAGAGCTAGACCCTGATTGAGGCAATATGATTTCATGAAATGAAAGATAGGGTTTAAGTGAAATAGGACAACGTCGGATACCTATTAGATATGAAACTCATGTTTGAAAGATTTTACTAGAATATGAATACAATACCTTGGAGGCATTTCATTCAAAATGCAACAGTAAATTAAGCTGACTGTTTGCCAAAACTAACTGAATTGTACAAAGTCAGTTATCATGAACCGATTTGCATGACACCGTCTGAATCAAACAAGAAGAAAACATAAAAGTATATCAATGCATTTAGATGGTTGTCTTGATACATTTACAATAGGTGAAGCAGTTAGACCTTTGAAATATATAAAATGATTTCTTAACGATATATGTGTTATATATTAAAGCAGCCAAGTAATCTGAGACGATTATGTCGTGTATAAGTCGTAGAAAGGAGATTATTTAGCTAGCTAGCCTTTCTCCAATTTTTGTTTTAAGTGGACCAAAAGTTGATACGTATTGTACATGTATTGGCATCAACGGAGAAAACACATCACTTTCTAAAGTTGTATAGTTTTGGACATACTGTTTGTTTTTATTTTAATGTTTCACTTATGTTTGTCAATGTTTTCTAGGATAATTCTCTCCAACTGTGTTAGATGTCCAACTAATTGTGCCGATTTGATTGCAACTCAATCCATCGGTTCTTCTAATACACCATTTAAGTTAGGGTCTGTTTAATCGCTGATGTCTCGTTTCGACTCGACAAACGGTTTCCGTCACATTTTAACATCCGGTATTTACTAAGAATAATAAAAAAATGTAGCGTATAATTCTATGCAAAGAACAACGTTAAAAGCTTTGGCACAATAAAGATATATAACACGTATAACTTACAACTTTAATGAATCGATACAAATTTACGTAGATCAAGCAAAACATATAATCTCATATTTGCTGACACAGCTCTTTGGCATTGTGAAAGAAAGTTGTTTTCCAGAGACTTTTTAAAAGTGTACACGGCGGGTTCCATTTGTGATAGATCATAGATTTAGAAATGAGCAATCAACCGAAGGGCTGTAACGACTAAAAGGGTGTACAAATGTACAACCATATTTATCTTGCAATTCGATTTCACTACACGAAAGTAATCAAAGACTGGTTAAATTAAATTGAGAAACAAGTATCAAACAAGTTCTGATTAATACGCTTAATAGGTAGTCAAGTAGGTAGGGAAGTATATATGCATGCAAACATGTAGGTAGGTAGGTAGGCAAGTAAGTAGGGGCGCATTAATGTATCTATGCACACTTACGTTTGACAATAGTTATATGTGTAAAATATCAACAGTGATTTAAATACTTGTAACTTATTAAATCGTTTTCAACCCATCCAGCCATTCATGCATACATTCATTGATGCATACATATATGCAGTGTATCATCACATATGCATCAGTGAAATTTGAACCATTTCATTTGACTGAATAAAGAATGTAAGATCGTTGGAGACTGAACTGTACAATAAGTGACTTTATTGCATTTTTAACTAATCTACGGCAGTAAATATAATAAACATTTGAAAAACACTGTAAAACCCAACAAAGAATAACTAATGGGGAAACGGAAAAACGAAATACTATATAGCAAACATTAAACAATTGAGTAACATTATAACGAATGAATTGGTACTATAGTGAAGAAAAGAAAATAGCAATGAATAATATCAGAATATGTACAAAAAGTTAAATGATGCTTATTATGTTTGCTCAAGAAAGCTATTTTCACGGATTTGTAAAATTGCTAAACCCACCCATGCATTTTGTCTGATGTAAATCATAAACTTCAGAATTTCAACAGAAATAGAATAGTACATTACCCTTGCCCTGCGATTCAATTAAATAGATCTTATTGGTGAACGCATTAGTCATATTTATCAAATAATTAAATTCAATTTTAATGTACAAAAATTAAATATTGCCGATGACTCGATAGAAAGATGTAGAGCAAAACCTTATAAGATTTCGACAGAATCAGCAAAACGCACAAGTATGGACGGAAACAGGAAGCTATGGGAATTGATAGTGGTATGGTAATAGACTAAACATTACCAGCATTAATTAGTCTATTCAATATACAAATGGCATGCTTATTTCCAGAGACGCATGAACGAGTTTCATCCATTTGAAAGTATAGATGATACAGTTAACAACGTGGACGAGTTCAATAAGTAAGAGACGCAACTTTCAAATTTCTAATTACAGTCTGTCATCATTATGTTTGACACAACCAACTGATTTTCCTTTGGGGAATCCACAGTAGTTTTCAACTTAGCCACACTATTATCCAGCTGATATATACCTCGTCTTCGACATGTTTTTGATCTGCCATATAATTTTACAGCTTGGCCACACTACCTTTTGGCGCCTTCCTTGCCTTCACCTTTGTCTGCCATATGCTCTTCAGGGTTGGCAAACCGTTTATAACTGTTTCTGCTCCATCACATAATTTACCTACTGAAACAAACGACCCTCCGACAGGTCTGGCACGTCTTCCATTCGTTGTTCTGGTTCCGCCTAATAGGTTTGCAATTCAACAATATGATCTTCCAACGAGTCTACTTCTTTTCCACTATGGGGTGTATCACGTTTCCTTTTGTACTAAAACATACTTGTTCAATGTATATTTAGAATAGATGGTTTTGTTTGCAGCGCTTTGTCCATTCATTGTTTCCCATATCAGACAGAGCCGGTTGGTGCCAATCCTAAGCTGTTTCTTGGCTTTTGTTATTGCAATCCTTCTACGACGGTTTTGAATCTCTTGCTCCAATTCAGTTAGTAGGATTCATGCAACGGGCATTCTATAGATCTAGGATATATATTCAATGCACATACGTATTGAAGCAGACCTTTTTGTTGTGATGTCAAAACTTGGACGTTTACAGTCATCTCCACATATCCAACACAAAAATACCAAATAAAGCCAAAAGAAACCAAACCAAACCAAACCCAAACCTACGATTGTTTTTGGTTGCCCAAAACACTCCTGGTTTGCTTCTACCATGGTGAAGTGTCATCACCGGTGCATCCCAGGTTACGTTTACAAAACGAATACTTTCAGCCAACATTGACTTAACTCATAATAAGCAAGGTCACGACGAATTTGTTCAGGTAACTGTTACTGGGAAAATACGATCGTTAGATGTCAGTGGTTCTGGCGTAATCTGCGTGTCTTTTAATGAAAAAGATGCCATACCAAAAGAGGACCCAATCGTCGGAGATTTTACCATTTTAGAGGCTGAGTTTTGTGTAACTAAGATATTTGAAACAGAACAAAAGCTATAACTTATTACAAGTGTGTGCGCGTTCTGTCTGTAGTGCAGTTCAGAAAAGCGACTGTATTATTAATAGCAGAATTATAACATACCCTCATTCTTACGATCGTGAAAATATAATCGAAGCAGAACAACAGCTGCGAAATGAACGTACCATGAGAACTACGCTGATTGTGTGATCCAAACGCGGGTGTTTGGTCGTAGATGATATTTGCGGTCTTGCTGCATCAAACACTGTTAGTCTTGGTGTGATTAGAATCATAACAAAATCAACAATTGTAGGTCCCTCAAACGGAATTGTTGTCTGAGCTAAATCGATGTTATAAAATGTTTTTTATGTAGCGGACAAATCAGTTTACATGCTACTATATTCCGGAGTTCAAGTCTATTCCAAATTACTTGCAGCGGCACAGAAGGCTCAATACGATCTGTAAATTGTACTCGGTAGCAATAAAGGATAATATAATCAGTGCATATGATTTTTTTTACTATGATGACGGAATAGAAAATCACACAGTTAGAAGCACAACTAAAACACAAAGCGGATTTACAACAAAATCCAAAAAATTGCATTCTGAAAGTTGATTCCTGGCATACATTTGCCTGTATGAGTACATTATTCAGGACGTTATTTTTCACCACAATCTCTACATGGTAGTATGATCTTAAGCTGTTTCTCCCACTGGCTCACTTTGAGGCATTTCGATCAGGACGAGAATCTACCCACCATCAGTGGATGACATGCGCTCACAATTGAAAGGGGACAACAAACTACGCCCACGTAAGTTCTAAGCTGTCATTGTGGGTAGAGGCGACTAAACGTTGGTCAAATTAATCTTTTATGACCAAAATAATCCTTTCGGTGGAATGGTCATAATGAAAGGCAGAAATATACCATATTACGTATTTTCCATCAATCGTTAACACAACGCAGAAAGAGAATTAGTGACCTGGTCAAGTTCTAATATATATGTGCCAGTATAAAACTCAATTGTTTACCCATTTTGACCTAGTTAATATCACGTTGTAAGAATTAACAAAATTTCAACATGTATATGTTAGACCCTGAGGTTATAATTTCGCGCCGTCAAAATGAATGAAGGTCAATTTGGCGAACAACAGGGGTCACGCGAGTTAATTGACATAGCCATAAAACTAGTGACGTGTACCTTTATTGCCAAAGCTAGTTACGTAACATTGTTCAAAGGTAAGTGATGGAATATTTGTTCGGAACAAGGGAACATTAAGGAGGGTCGTAAGCCAGCCTGACAGACTGTTGGGAAGAGGATGTGTCTGATCATCATATGAACCGACATCGAGTCGGAATTGAGCAAGGCACGGCCAAACATTAGAATATAAAGTTTAAGTCTGTTATCGTGAGAACTAAAACGTCAATAGGCTAAAACCATCGTGTGGATTAAGGAAAAATAAGCTATATCCGACGTCATTGATATTGGCGGGAAAATTGTTTATTCTGAGAATAACAAGTACAGGTCAGTGACTATTTACACGATTGTTGTAAAATATTACTGCAAAGTAAGTGTGCTTTATTTATTGCAGTATCTATACTTTGTACGTAGAATTACCCTTTGTAGTTTCCTTCATGTGTTGTGGTTGATTTACATGCATAATTTGAGATATGAGTGATGTTTATGTAAAGAAATAATATTGCATTTCGCTATTGGGTTAACTCCTGCATTTTTTCATTTGATATTATAGATTTGGCAATGCGGTGTGCAACATTAGTTATAGGGATTTTTTGTATACTTTGAAGGAATATCATGTGTAAGGATATGTTAGCGCTTGGATATGTGCATATCTGTGTACACTTTGTAGAAGTGCAATGTACAGAAATGCGTCTGATAATATGATATTGTTCTGTACAATAAGATTGATATATATATATATATATATATATATATATATATATATATATATATATATATATATATATACCGTGTCATCAGGGAGAACGTGTATTTCGATAGGCATGAATGAGTGACCAAAAACGGTAATGGTCTATCTGATGATTTTAATGTTAGTGTGAGTTTACATAGCTAAGGAAATATGCTATACTAATGTCCTTGTATGTATAAGCTTTTAGGGACCAGAAGGTATTATCACAGTGTAGAGGTCCGAGTCTCTTTGAGACAAAAGAGAATAATGAACGGAGTGAGAAGTTCGATGGAATAACGGAGGGAGACAAAGGAAAATAGAACGAAGAATCATACAGCTAAGTAGGAACTCGGGAGAGGAGGAAAATTTAACACACTAATTCAAATAATGAAATATGCTGTCACTTGCTCGAGTCATAGGGTTTTAGTTAAATTTTATTCGAGAGATGACTGTTATTGATTTATATTTAATTGTTGTTATTTGAATTTTACATTTTGTGTATTCATTAAGTTAACTGTCGGCACCGCTAATTGGGGTCTCGGAGCTTTGCATCTCTCTATCAATACTTCATTGTTTACTTTAATCGATTAAACATCGCACATTACAGTGACACTGTCAAATTACAAGCAGTAAGAGTACATGCACTATGGATTTTTGTGTGGCAAACTGAAATATATTTGAAAAAAATGGAATCTCAGTGTCTCTGAAAATCCAAAACGCAAAACTGATGTACTATCTAAATTGTTTCGTGTCCAGCTCTGGAAGCTGACGATGGTGATAACACCAGCTTCCATCAAGTGCAAGACTAATCTTCCCTGACTAGCGAGGTGGATACCCTCATCACACTGTTACATCTTTTTTCCAGACGTCCTTACCAAAAAGGTCTTTTCTAAAGATGAAGAAATGTGTGGAGACAGAGGCAACAATTTTACGAATTGTTTGCTATCTGCAAACAATAATGATTGGGGGACAGATCTGAATGGTAAAGAAAATCATGACATTTAAGATCTACATTGGTTCAATATTACTTGTCAGCTTGTTTTGTATGTCTATAAGTCATTTACAAATAAGTGACACTCACATTCAATATAACAAAACATTCTTAAATTGTCTATGCGAAGTTCACAACTCTTTCTGCCAACATGTTCTGGTTCGAATAAAAGCATAGTCTTCACCAACAATGGAAAAGTAAATTTCTCCCCCCCCCCCCATTCTACGCAGGAAAAGGATTAATGTCAACGTCTAATTCTAATATTATTTATGTGCAAGTATAAGAACACGATTGTGTACTTGTCTTGACCTAGTTAGTAATAACGAAAGTATATGTACATAATGCAGTGAATAAACAAACTTTATATCGGACACCAAAAACGCTGACACTAAAATCTTTCATTAGATTTACTGTCATAACACATAGATTCCGCACATGAGTTATTGGCTAAGCCTCAGAAACTACAGTATTAGAAGTACCTGCCTGATTGTCAAATTACAAGCTTTAAGAGAACCGTATACACACTATGAAATTGTTGGGACAAATGGAGAACATCTTCATAGAAATTGAATTTCGGTCTGTGGCTTTGAACATTCAAAAGAAAAAAAAATGATGTACTATCTAAATTGCATATGTACAGATCTGAAAGCTGAATATATTATTAACGCCAAACTCCGTCGACGGCAAATATATTGCAACTCCTCTTCCCTGACTAGGGAGGAGGTGGAGAGGAGGTGGACACCCCCATCACACTGTGTTACATCTTCTCTCCAGACTTCCTGACCAATAAGGTTTTCTTCCAAAATGACGAAATGAGACGGACTTAAAGAACTCAAAGAATTGTCTGCCGTCAACAACGGATTTCCTGTCGAATGTGTGGCAGACAGTAAGGGAGGCAATTTATCAGGTAACAAAGTGTGTGAACGAATGTTATTAAACTGAAACACATCTCTGTCATGCTGCTCAATTCCTGACATTAAAAAAGACATAGACTTTAAGCACTTTTTAAAGCCGGTTTATGAGTGTACAAGATGTACCTCATATGAAAAATGAGAGACATGAGATGAACTTGCTTATTCAAAGTATGTCAGAACTTTACAATGACTCAATACATATAACCAGGGTTACAGATAAGTAGGTCACGTTTCATGTTTGCAACAAATAACATTAAATTAAATTGGTCTCTGTGTTACTGTAGTAAAAGGGTTTTAAGAGTGTGAATTCACTCAAATTAGGTTTCCCTGTGCCACAAGACTTCATAGATAAATAATTTGAAATAATGTTACAAAAGATTGTAACAATTTAGAATAGAAGTTTACGTATTTGTAATGATCTTCGTAAACTCCAGTTGTATATATATATATATATATATATATATATATATATATATATATATATATATATATATATTAAGCTGTCGGTATAATAGTAGAAAATATGTATATTTGTATAATAGATTATTATGTACATTTACATAATAGTCAGTGGAAATGGTTATATAATAGAACATATTTTATTTATATAATAAATTTCAGGTATTTTCTATAACAGACTTTACGTATATTTTTATGATAAATTTTAATTATGTTTGTATCAGAAGGCCAAGTGAATTTATGTTATGGCCCTGAATCTGTTGTCAATATGTCACCAATTTTTGTTATCATCACAAGTATCTTCATTATTATTTTTTACATTTAATTTAATTATATAAAGATAGTATACGTGTATCAAACTGTCATAAATCATTGAGTTGTTGAATGATATTGAGAATTATTTCTCGAAAGAGAATACAATCAATCATAATTCCTTTTTTGGTAAAGCGCGTGAGATAAGCGTGTTTATAAAATCTTATTCTCTCCAACCAATCCAGGTATTTCTTTATTATGAAACTGGAACCACTCATATTGTGTTCTGTCTAATAAACATTGTGGTGACTATCTGTTGAAAACATTTTCTCCACTCCACAATTTCACTATGTATTTGAATTTGGTTTTACATGTTTATGTTTGACAGTCACATTCATTTTGGACTGATAAAAAATGGGAAAAAAATTATTTAGTAAGCATATAGCACTATTACATGTTATATTGCTTACAGCTGTATTGAGAATGAGCGGTTCCATTGTATATGGTTACACAGCACCAATGTCAGTTAGATTTTTTACTATCTTCTGGTAACATCTTCTGGTAATTAATATAGGTTACATCCCCGTTCCATATGGTTACACTGCACCAGTGTCAGTTAGATTTTCTAATTTGTGGTCATTTATCCATGAGAGATACCATTCTATATGATTGTACAGCACTATTATTAGTTGGGTTTTCTACTATTCTTTTTGGTCATTTATCCATGAGAGATCCCGTTCCATATGGTTGCACAGCATTAATATTAGTTGAATTCTCTACTATGCTTTGGTCATTTATCCATGAGAGATGCCATTCAATATATTTATCCAGGACGATCAGTTGGATTTTCTACCACCGATAAATTTAGTAATTTATCCGTTTGCGATCACATTCCATATGGGCGCCGTTTCTACCACTTATTTTTGCATTCAGTGAGAGATTATGAAAAAAGGTGAACAACTGTCAGTGTTCAACAAAACATGTACTGCTGTGTTATTCTAAACTTAGGAGACTACAGTGCTCTTATAGGATAAAAGTGCATGATACATCTTGACATTTTTATTCCTGACATTCAAAGATGAGTCAATACTTGATATGAAATACAGACATGTAGTTGTTTCATTTAATTTTCAATATAGAGTAAATATAAATATATTGCAAAATAAAAAACAATTAAAAAAAAGAAATTAAATTTTTTAAAATTTTAATGTGATTGGAGATGTAGGATATATATCTATAATCACATCTAGTGATTCGAATTCACTGCTGTTGTAATCATCAACATCATAATCATTTGAATTATTAAAGTTATTTGGTGATTGCTCAAAGATGCATCAAGACAGACATGTATTTGTTTCATTTAATTTTCAATATAAAAGAAGAAAAATATTTTGCAAAAGAAAATAAAACAAAGAAATGAAAATTGTAAAAATGTTTGAATTTTAATTTGACTGGAGAAGTAGGACTCATATATATATATATATATATATATATATATATATATATATATATATATATATATATATATATAGTCAGAGCAAGTGATTCACAGTCACTGCAGATGTCATCAGCATCATCATTAGAATTATTAAAGTCATTTGGTTGTTGCTATAGTTATGATTGGTTCATGTATAGTATATAGTGTAATAAACTAGGAAATTATTTTTTTTATCAAGCTAGAGTAATACTGCCAGGTGTATTCAGTCATCATCTTTACATCTTTAATCACCCACCCAGTAACAATATGCTGACACCAGGCTGACTAGTCCTAATACTAACCTCTTAGAGCTGGGCGCCAAGCCAGGCAGCTGTTAGTACCATTTTTGTAAGACTTTGGTAGGACTCGGCTGGGGATTGAACCCTTCTGTGGCGGACGCCCTAACCACTAGGCCACCGAAGCGGTTCCCTCATGTAGGTACTCCAGGTCTCATTTCCATATTGAAGGTTGCTGCGAACGCATGCCTGGTAAACTTTTACCATGGTGTACTCTGTCAGCTCGTTGTTTTTCCACACCCTCTTCGTTAGTCATATCATGATGGTGTTTGCCTTTCCAAGACTTCTGTCTAGCTCCTTGTCAAGCTAAGGTGTGTTGCTGATGGTTGATCCCAGGTAGGTAAAGTTGTTGACTTCTTCCAAGGTGGCACCGTCGATTTTAATGGAAGAGGCAATGGTGGTAGTGTGCACGCTGATAATTGAATTTTCCAGGTTGATGGTGAGCCCCAATCTGTTATGCAAACGAACATTGTCCATATGACGTTGTTTTCATAATGGGAATGATGCGTATACGTTGCCGTAAGAGGTGCGTAGGTATCTTGCTGGTGTGTACACGTGAGCAAGGTCGGATATGTATGTTGGACTGGAGTCTATCAGTAAAACGTAGCACAGAGAACACATTTTGTGTTTGATTCTGGATAGTCAGTATAGGGTAGATAACAGCGGGAAGGTGTAAACTGATGGTTGTACTCTAACGATGATCCGAGCAGCTGTGTTGTCAACATTTGGAAGTTTCTGGAGTAGATATTGAGACAAACCATTATTATTTAGAAGTGACACGTAATATTAGTGTCTATATCTTTGCTACTACCATATGATGTTGTGATCGATAATATATAGATGAAACCTAAATTTAAGTCTTCGTTGTATACCAAGACCCATAACGTAGTAAAAATTGCACACTTCATGAGAATATCAAAGAGAACTCTAGGAGTAGTGTCTAAGTTTATTTGGGCCTTTAAAGATTGTCCACTTCATCAGAATATCAAAGAGACCTGTAGGAGTAATGTCTAAGTCTAACTGGGCCTTTCAAGATTGCCCACTTCATCAGAATATCAAAGAGACCTCTAGGAGTAATGTCAAAGTTTAACTGGGCCTTTCAAGATTGCCCACTTCGTCAGAATATCAAAGAGACATCTCGGAGTAATGTTTAAGTTTAACTGGGCCTTTCAAGATTGCCAACTTCTTCAGAATATTAAAGAGACCTCTAGGAGTAATGTCAAAGTTCAACTGGGTCTTTATTCTAAATAGAGTTTATCGGCAACACAAATCATAGTGGGTAAATTAATGTGTATCAAGTTAATGGCCAGCGTTATCCCGTATCTATATTTTAAAGAAATTCGTATTGCGGACGTGTGACCCAATTTTCTGTTACGACTTCATGGTCTTAAACCAAGTGGCAGAATACAGTAGATAGGGACAATACAAGGCTAAACAAACTTGACAATGAGATTATAGATTATTTTTGGAGTAATGAAAACTTTAAATAGAGTCATAGCAATTGGAGGACTAGCACTGCCTAGCCCATTACTTCCAAAACATTCTAATTAATAATTCTAATTAATAGAATTAAGACTTTTAATTCAGAGCCAAAAATACCTTGAAGAGACTCTTGAGATATATGCATATATATTGGTACGGTTTTACAATTAGAAACAAACCGGACATACATAAGAACATCTTGCTAACTAAAACACTAGGATTACCTTGAAAGATCAAAACCATAAAGTACATACTGGCAAAATATAGAGATAAAATAGAGTGATGGGAACAACCGAAGGGTGGTACATAATTGGAAAAGGGATAAAGGAGAACAAGAAACTTAAATTAAGGAGCGGGTAAACTGGAGGAGAACATGGGAGCACAGGTCCCAAATTAAATTATTAAAAATACGTTTGATTTTTAAGTATTTACACAATGTCTGGTTAACGGGAGAAGTGGCCATAAGAAGTCACATGATAATAATTATTCCCAAATGCTCGCTATGCATGAATGCGAACTTTACATAAAACCATGTCATCGTCCAGTGCGATAAAATGAAACAGAAGGTTAAGACTGATTATGGAAATAAGTTGGGGTAATAAGTACTGAAGGAACACTATACTCTTCCTGGATGTAGACTTAGATACGAACCTACTTATGAAAATTAAAGATTATTTTATAAAAATCATGATGTCTTTTTTGGACACGTTATACAGATAAGAAAAAACTAAACTTCCTAAATAAACATGCTAATACTCTGAAATCTTCGTGTATCTTGTATCGTTAATCTGTAATGGGGCACGGGGATGGATTGGGAGATCCGGTTTATCTCCTACATAGGGAAGTGTACCGTCAAGCGCGGGCTGGATCTTTTACCTTATCTCTCACCTAATGGAGAGAAACGAAACAGCAGATACAAAGTTAAGCAAACCTCTCCGGTTTCTCGAAATTTCCATACCACCAGGAATCATTAATAAACAATCCCACCCCTTTCTTGTTTGTGCTATAAAGACAACCAGGTGCTATGTCACAAGGCGCTAAGCAAAGTGATCAGGTATGAGAAAGTTTCCCAGAAAAAACATGGACAGAAAATACATAAAAATGGGAAAAAGAATCTAACTAATATTCTCAAACTACCCTTCTATAATAAAAAAATTACCCTTTCAGTTTCGCCTACCTATTTTTTTTCTTTTATGTTCTTCTTCATTTTAAATAAACCCATCTGAAACTTTTATCTTTGGCGAAAATAATTAAAATAGGGAAAGGCATAAGCTTGTGAGAAGAAAATTATATTTTAGTAAAGCAAAAGCGGCTGAGCCCACCTTACATGTCAACACTAATAATATATGAGAAACGACATACATGATTACGCACTTAAAGCACGTAGCATTTATTTTTACTTTTATACAACACACCATATCTCAGCCAAATTCAAAATTTTGGCAAATAACTAAAATCCAGCTAGACCATGTAAAGACACCATATAATATTATGACAGGACAACCGGGGATATATTTTGAGCACAAAAATACACAGCACACATACCTTATATGGCATATAAATAATACATATACGAGATAGAAGACCCTTGTCAAAGGTCACTATTAAAAACAAAGGTAGATGGCCTTGATCAAACCTAGATCACAAGAATTACCCTTTATATTGTTGTTGTTGTTATAGGGTTTAACGCCATATTTCAGCACATGATAGGCTATACATGGCAGCCAGTATTATTGGTAGAGGAAGAACCCGGGAAATCCCCCGGAAATGACCACCGACCCACGAGAAGCTACTGGCAAGCTTTCACACATAACTACATTAGCCGAATCTTAGACTCGAACCCACGCAGACAGAGGTGAAATGACAGTGATACGTAACGGAGAGCGCTTCAGACCACTCGGCAATCGGGGCCCCACTCATTTAGATAGCACTGGGGCATAAATACCCCACACAGTTCTCACAAACAAACTTTTGTGCGAAATTCTTTTTATAAAAAGTACAGATATACATAACTACGAGAGATAGAAACACACATAAAACAGTTTTATATTTTGGAAGGCAAAGTAGGTGGAAGATGCATCTATTCAGCCATATATATGGTGCGTACCCCGACCTCATCCCCACCCCCCAAATAATGTTTTGTTAGGTTTAACGCCAATTTTAAGCACACGATAGGCTATACATGGCGGTCATTCTGGCACAGCCCCCCCCCCCCAATTTGTTTAAAAAAAAGATGAATAATTGATATGGCGGCAATAATAAGTATTTATTAGAATACATCAGATGAAACGATTCCTGAAAATTAAATAATGTGTTTGAAGATGTCAACATTATGTATTTCACTTGCATTTCATTGAGACCAAAACTAATTTGTAGATTATGTAATGATAAATATTTCCTTAAATTCTTTGTTTTAATTTTACCATTGCATTTTCTTGAGATGTAAAAATGGTTTTCTACCTGATTGCTGAATGGTTGCAATTAACCATCACAAAAAATTTGCCTTAAAATATTCCAAATTTGGCTGATTTTTTTAGATTTTAAAATATATTTTGATTTTATTCTTATTGGAATTAAGATTATGTCATCCCCATAAGTTCATGAAGGTCAGATGGATAACATATAATATTGTTTGTGTTATGTATCACTTTCTAAGAAGTTACTAGAAGCTGAAAGAATCATTGTATTCCTAAACTAATTATATTCATGTAAGGAATAAATATTTCAGACTGCATGTATAAAAGAGCATCTAAGGTATCAAAATATCACGTGGTCAGTAGTCTGAACTTTGAATAAATGCACTGTATATGTGGGCAGTACTTTTATACATTTCATTCTAGTGGGAAGAATGCTATGTATAATACTTGGTATTGAGTAATCAAAGGCCAATACTGCCCACAAGATTTATATACATGCCCTCTAAGTAAAATCTGAATAGGGTTAGCAAATAAGTATACATATTGAATTTGAACATATACATAGTTATTGTATGAGATAAGGCACTAATATATATAACTTTCGATTTGAAATTTAGATTAGAACACTGCCTTCCCGTAACCCCACATTGGAGATGAAATCCCACAACCCACGTAAAATTAGTTTATATATATATATATATATATATATATATATATATATATATATATAGTGAGATTATAATGTAGAGACTAACAGTAATACATATAACTACATATTATATATATATATATATATATATATATATATATATATATATATATATATATATATATATATATATATATATATATACACATACACATATACACATACATATATATATATCATAAATATATATATATATACACATACACACACATATACATATATATATATATATATACATATATATATATATATATTTATAAATACAATATATCAAATCATCCACAAAAATTCTATACAATTTTATATAATGCCTTAGTATTAAGGCCATTAGGATAAACAGTATCTAACCGATTAATCCAGTAACTTTCTTTAATGAGTCTGTTCATTTCTCCGTGCACAATATCGATTGGCATGAAAGAAAAATCCCTTAATGAGTGATTATTTGTATTAAAATGCATTGAAACATTAGAGGAGAACTGAGGATCCATATAATTTTTTATATGAAAGCGGTGATTATTCATTCTCTTAGAAACTTGTTGAAGTGTTTGTCCAATATATTGCATGTTACATTTTTTACAGGTTATCAAATAAATTACATCAGTTGATATACAATCAGTGTTATAACGTAGAGAAAACATTTCTTTAGTATTGGAGCTACTAAAATAGGTACTTTCTGTAATATTTGCACATTGAGAGCACCTACGTCTGTTGCATTTAGATGACGAAAAACATCTTTGAAAATTTTTTTCGGTTTAGTTCTGATCAAAAGATCTTGTAAATTCCTAGGTCTTCTATAAGCAAGAATTGGCTTGCTCTTGTAAAGTGTTTTGACGCTTTTTTTTCTGATAAGTTAAGGAGAGTCCAATATTTATTATTTATAAGGCCTATATTTGGCAAAGATGGATTATATTGTATTATGAAAGGAATTATATTTTTATCTTTCGTACATTCTGCTGTATTTAAAGCATCATTTTGGGTAAGAATACAGACTTTACTTACAGGAGACTCTATTATATGTATAGGATAATTTCTTTTTATGAAATATGTTTTTAATTCATTTAAAGAATGTTTTAATTGATGATCGTCTGAAATGATACGTCGATATCTTTTCGCCTGACTATACGGTATGCCGTTTTTACATGACCTGGGATGACAAGACGAATATTCCACATATTGGTGGATATTAGTTTCTTTTACGTGAACATTTGTAGAGATAGTATTATCAGGATTTTTCATCACATTTACATCTAGAAAGGATACATGCGTAGTGGATGCAGTGTAAGTAAATTTAATTGTGGGGTGAAAATTATTTAGGCTATTAATAAATTTGTGTAGATCTTCTTCTGAGTGGTTCCAGATCATAAATATATCATCTAAAAATCTTAGCCAAACAGTGGGCTTAAAATTCTCGTTTTCAAGAAAATCTTTTTCTAATTTACCCATGAAAAGGGAAGCATATGAAGGAGCCATAGGACTACCCATTGCCGTACCCATTTTTTGAATGTAATTAGTACCATTAAATTGGAAATTATTATTTTCCAAGATAAGAGTTATTATTTTACAAATATCTTCACTCGATAGTCTGTTATTATTAAGAGTGTTGTCAAGAATATATATATATATATATATATATATATATATATATATATATATATATATATATATATATAATCTTAATCTTTTATACTTGCCTGCAGTGGTTGATATTAAAAATATCACCAACGTTTATATCTGTGCGACTTGTGTAATACTTAGTTTATCATTCCTTCATTGGAGTATGTATTGCTGTTCTGGTTTTAACGCCTTTATCAGCGTAAGAGATGCTATTCATGACGGCCAGTATGATTGGTAGAGGAAGAGTCTTAAGACGATGAAGACTGTAGTACTTGAAATTCTTGCAACTTAGAATTACTATGATATATATAAATAAGGGAGACATCCTGTACCGCAATTATTTCCAGTACAAAACAGAGTTGTGTCCCTTGAACAGATTGCGATTATTATTTTAAGTCGAAATGGGTATCTGGTGAAATCCTGATTGCCCGACGAACAGACAGAAGTTCAAAAATATAAGACAGATTGATATTTGAAGAGGAATATGTTTTTTTAAGTGCAGACACATACATTCAAAGAGTGAAATAGTTATACTATAAGGAAAGAAATATTCTCATCCAATGACCACACGATTTGTATTAGTACAAACGTAGTGTGTGAAATGATCATTGACCGTTTCATTGACCACACACAATTAATATTAGTAAAATCGTTAAATGAGAAACGAAAACATAGACTAATCTAATGATCACATATACACATTAATAAGAAAGAGGGGGCGAGACAACGTCGCCAATGACGTCAACTAGCCCTAAAGAAGCTGAAACAGTTTTTTTTTCTTTCTATGTTTGATAGCAATTGCTTTCCATCTGTGTAAATGCGACCACACTTAAGATGTTACGGCATCATTTGTGTAAACTCTGGAGATTTATTATATGATATTTTATGTCTGAATTGTTCATATTTGGATGGTTTTGAGAAGAATTTATGGGATGTGGTTTTAATTAGTGTAACATATTTGACGTCAGATCGGCAATTTGCACAATTTAGAATTAGTGTTAGTGTGCTCTAGTCATTCAATTTAGTAAATAAGCGAATAACTTAGGAGGAAAAGCATCCAAAATTTAGCGATTTAAAATAGCGCACTCCTACACTGGAAAAAAAAATGCAGTCTAGTTTCAGCAAAAATTTGTAAAGAAAACTTTCTTAGCATGATGTCATTTGCGCAACTCTTCATTTATTCTTATGTCACCGCTAATAAAGTCTATTAATTTCAGCTGACTTCTTGATATTAGTTTTAAATAAAAGACTACAATATTTGCTTACTTGACAGTCTTGAGATTTTTTTTTGTTCTTGTATGTCACCCTTATTTGTATTTTAATCTTTTGTTTTATTATTTATTTATTTTACTTATCTCAATCTGACAATAACAGCAATGGCAAGGCTGAAGACAGTTTGAAAAGACAGAAACACCTCAGTTAGCTCAAAAATCAGACTCATGCGCTCCTTGGATGCATCTGTATTCCTATATGCCTGTGAGTCATGGACCCTCACAGCGGATCTCGAAAGTATGATACATGCTGTTGAAATGAGATGCTTTCGATGGTTGCTTGGCATCTCATATATCTATATATCATGTCACGAATGAGGAAGTGGGAAACAGAATTAAGCAAGCCATTGGGCCCTATGAAGAGCTATTGACCATTGTGAAGAAACGCAAAATGAAATGGTATGGATATATCACACGATCAACAGGGCTTGCTAAGACTGTCTAAAACAAACCAGTATATAACCTACCATGAAACACACCTCCATGCAACAACTTACGTTCATTCTAAGGGATTTTATCAGACAATTTTGAAATGAATGACTTCACAGACGTTCGTTGAAAGCAAACTCCCGACTATATTGTGTATAAAGTATTATATATTAAAGTACCTTTAACAATAGATGAAAGACTTCAAATCATGAATAAATTAAATATTTATAGCGCAATGGAACTCGCATAATATATTTTTATGTGCATATATCTATATACTGAATTAGACCATTACAACTTAGAAATGGCATTGCGGTAATGAAAATGGTCTTAGAGTATGAGACCATCGTGTTTGGATCTATTCATACGAGTAGATGGATCTTTTGGACTGATTCCATGAAAGATTCACACCAACCAAGAGAAGATTTTCATTATCATTCCACGATTCAAAACACAATAAAAACCATTTACAATGACCATTACAACTCTATGCCTTATGAGATATATCCCTTTGATATGAATATACTCGGAGATCTGCATGATCATATTACTTAGAAATATTATAACTGCTTTAAGTATAGGTTATTTTCTGATATTTTTGAGCTTGATGAGATGTTTGTATCAACAGGACATGCCCATGATACGACATGAAATATATCAGGTGTAGAATTCTAACCATTGATAGACCATGACTTATTTTTGACCAATCAAATTGAAGACCAAGGTGTAATTAGCAGTGAATCAATTTTGAAAGCTCGCGTAGATTAAGAACAATATTTCCGCTTCTGTGCTCATATAAGGAATGAGGTTAAGAACCTATACAATATGCAGGCTTATGTACGATCTAAAGATAAAATAATAATTCAATATACTGATTTTATTTTAATGTATTGGTCAAGGGTACATAAGGTTACTAACTAACCATCCAAACTTGTACGAATCTTTAATCAAATGGTAAGTCTGACTGCAAAACTTGTACGAATCTCTAATCTAGTGGTAAGTCTGACTACAAAGCAGAATTTCCAGTATTAATAATTGACATGGGGGTGAGATTTAGGATTACATTTTATGTAAGTGAGAAGAGTATCTCACGATATATTGACATGGGGTAAGATTTAGGACCATATCTTATGTAAAGGAGAAGAGTATCCCTCGAGATATTAGCATGGGGTGAGATATAGGACTATATTTTATGTAAGGAAGAAAGGTTGGTCTCGATATATTAACATAGGACGAGATTTAGGACTACATCTTATGTAAGGGGTAAAAGTATCTCTCGAGATATAAGCATGGGGTGAGATTTAGGACTACATCTTATGTAAGGGGTAAGAGTATCTCTCGAGATATAAGCATGGGGTGAGATTTAAGACAACATCTTAGGCAAGAGAGAAGAATATTTCTCAAGATATTAATATGGGTTGAAATTAAGAACAAGAAGTTATGTAACGAAAAAGGTATCTCCGGAGATATTATGTGACCATTTACTCACCTTATTGGCATGTCAGAATAATATAAGTATGACTGGATTCATCGAATAAGTAAATACTTAGTGGACAGATGCATGGATGCTACAACATAATTCAGCAAATGTATCAAAATCAGTTTTGCTAGTAAAATATATTTCATTTCAATAAAGCGTGTGGTTCCTATGTAAGAATTGCAAAATACTTGGTAGTGTATAAGAGTATTATACTTTCCTTCTGTATTCAACATCAGCGAATTTAGTATTCAGTAACATTAATACAAGGACAGCTGCATCAGCAAATTTCTTTGTGCAAACTGTATTTGCCAAGTACATATAATTTATGGACAAGGCGGTTCCAGAAAATATTAATGTCATATCGTATGCAAACCCAAAGGACAGGTATCAAAACGGTTGTGAATTCTAAGGTCAGATGGATACTGAAAAAGCTCATAGTTAGGCGGTCATAGATGAGCGGAAGAACAAAGGGATAACCTTTTCTGGTATTAAGCTTTGCTCTCCAAATAACATATACATAACGCTGGGGCTGTGCCGTGCTAGTTCGATTCCATTAGACTTCCTGATGACAGTTCACCTTTCTTTCATGTAGGATACTAAGGTCTGTATATGTAACAGTTTCTGTCAGATATAATTGCCAGCTCTGAATGTTTACGGTCGACGAATTTGGTAACCACTCAATTCTAGCTCGAGGTATTTGAAACATTTCGCATCATGTTTTAAAAATTTAAATTAACAAGTTTTGATAAAAATCTTTATATAGCAGCTAATATGTCTCCTTCTGCAATGTTGCAGAGACTGAAGCAACATTCAGGTAAAACAAAGCAATACTAATACTAATACTAATACTAATACTAATACTACTACTACTACTAATAATAATAATAATAAGAAGAAGAAGAATGAGGACTTTGTATTACGTCATAATCTTTAGAAGCTCTAAGCGCATTACAACATCTATAATGATATGACTACACTACAGAAAAAAAAACCATGACATTTGAAAACATAAAACATGCTGAAAACATGTAAGGTGCAAAATATTATTAAGTCTCTAAGTTTGTTCCTGCAGTCAAAAAAGGTGAGTTTTAAGAGCACTACTAAAAGGGACCACTGTATCTTTGTGTCTAATTTCAATGGGCAATTCGTCCCACATCGCCGGGCCCTGGTATGTTAAAGAATGTTGTCCATATGACTTCGTTTTCATAGTGGGAACAATGAGCATACTATTTTCAGAAGAGGAGCGTAAGTATCTCGCTGGTGTGTACAGATTGGTAAGGCCGGATAGGTATGTTGGAATGGAGTCTGTCAGTGAAACATAGCACAGAGAACAAATTTTATGTTTGATTCTGTATCGAATAGATAGCAAGTGTAGGGTACAGAGCAGAGGTGAGGTGTGCTCTGATCGAAGTACTCTAAAGATGATCCGAACAGCTGTGTTTTGAACTTTGTGAAGTTTCTGGAGTAGCTATTTCCACATACTGTCATCGTTACATTATTTCCATCATCATCGTCTTCATCCTAATCATTAGTACACACACTACAATCATTACTGCTACTAGTACTACTCAGGGATTGGTTATTCGATCGAATAGTTCTCGTGTTCAAACCTATTTTTTCTAAAACATTTTCAAGATATATATATTTCGCATTTCATCGATATGATGTCATCTCAAGCACAAACCCTGCTTTAAAAAACACCTTGTTTATTTAACATCTAATTTGAAACATGTGTTTGCAAACCTTTCCTAACATCCTCTATAAATTTAAAGTGAAGAAATAAGTGTTTTTATCCACAAAAGTCGACACACGTTTGAATCGGCCTGATACAATAACAAAATCAACGAGTGCAGTGACATGTTTCTCATTTCTTCTCTTAAGCTTATAATTGGATACAAATTTGAAGTTATGAATTAATTAACCTGAAGTTTCGTTGAATAATATGTCACGCTTGCTTGGCATTTAGATAACAAACTCCAACCCACTCGGCATGGTCGGCACAACGAGAAAAGCGAGTCATTACAAAAACATTTTACCTAGTGCAGGTGGTATAAAAAATGTGAATACACATATTAAATTTCATGACCATAAATCTAACAGTGATCAAGAAACTGCGCTATACGTTGCGAAATCAAAACAATATCTGGATATGTCTAACGAGAGAGAGAGAGAGAGAGAGAGAGAGAGAGAGAGAGAGAGAGAGGGGGATGGGGGGGGGGACTAGTTTTTCAAATATTTTAGTTCAGCTGTGTGTTGTGCCATGACTAATGCTTATAAAAGGAAAATCACCTTTTCTCGTTATGCAATTACTGTGAAAAAAGATAGTACTCGATTTATCCAAATAATAATAATAATAATAATAATAATAATAATAATAATAATAAACATTATTATTATTATTATTGTTATTGTTGTTGTTGTTGTGTAGTACTGGTGGTACTGAAGCTGCCGAAAATGATAACGTTATTTGCAGTAGTAGTAACATTATGATTAGTAATAATTAGTGGTTGTATTTATTCTTTGATTTGGGTGCTCGTATTGTAAAGATATTATTATCTGTATCCTTCTTCCTGGTTCAGGGGACATCCTCTCAGCTGAATTTCTTATTTATTTCTACCATAATGATTGGGAGTAAAATTCTCAGCTAATTAAGTAAGAGTGATAGAATGAACACTAATCCTCATTATAAGGAAATTAAAACAAAAACAAGGGAAAAATGTGAGGAATGCCTTTGCTGGAACGAGTGATAGAGAGAAGAATAACTATAAACATTACGTTATGATTGCGCAAGATGAACGTCATAAACATATAACGTCATAACTTCGCTAAAGTTAATATCCCTGGTTACGGCTGTCAATTCATGTGTCATTCAGAGCGAACAGACGTTTATTGTTAACGCATGCAATTTTTGCCCATCTGAGAGAAAGATACGTGATAAATGGATTAAATTATGCTTCCAAATATTGTACCGGGCTGATATTAGAGCAATGTGTAAGTTTTGGGAAATTCGTTTCAATCTCTAAAGAAGATATTGCTAAAAACAATGCTATAGATGTGCTACAGCAATGTAACAGGAGGAGTAGTGCGAACATGACCACATAATGTTGGTAAAGGTATGTATCTATGTATAGGATATATATGACATGTCAGTACAATACAGGTTTTGTAGTGCCAATTAATGTTAATAAGCCGACATCGAAATCCCCAAGTTGATCAAGATTATAATTTAATGGTGACATTTGCCTACAGAATAGTATTTCAAGGATATAAAACATGTACGAAATGTATCTATTTTATTCATCCTTTTAAAATTTCTAACTCGATTGTGACCAATTAGTTCCTTATATTGTCATCGCTTACGCGTTTTAGACCTAAATCTTAAGTGTTAACGAGGAGCATGCTCACTTTTCGAATGCTTGAAAATATTTTCATTAAAGGATTCGTTTCTTGAAGATAGCCAATGTATTTTCTGCATCCAACGAATGCATTATCTGTTTCAACTAAATCCACAGAAATGATAGCGGAGGGGGAGGGGGAAATATGCCCTTACTTTTCAAAGTTAATGAATTTATAGAATTGTTCGGATCTTGCAAAACAGAACAATATGAAACACATCGCTCTTGTTATGTGAAGGATAAATACTCGCCTCCACAAATATGGATGCCGTATTAATGTCTAAATTCCATTCGGTTACAAGCGATAAAAAGGTGACGCTGTTTGGAATACGATCGGTATGAAACAGTGGTACGAATGCTCGATCGTTTATTTACTATATAAAAATATGACTATGCCGTTTCAGTCCTGAAAATTCATCACCTGAATCGGCTTCCGGTATTCAACACAAAACCGATGTGTGCCATCCTTCTTCTGCACCAAGACTACCTGAGAGCTGTACGGAGAGTCGGCGGACTCGATTACTCTCAGAGCAGTCATCTACTCGATCTCCTCCCGTACAACTTGTAGTTTTGCGTGGGGAAAGGCTTAGGGGTTAAACTGAACTTTCTGATCGTCCTCCCGTTTTAACCTGAACTCGATAAAAGATTTTCCCCGTGGTATTTCCGTTGATACATCGGAATACCCGGCCAGCAACGTCTCTATCTCTTCCCGCTGTATCGTGGTCAACATATGGTCATACTTCACAATCGAGGATGTCTCAGTCCTCTTTAATAGATAGCTCGGGACAGTATCCCCCCCCCTTCCGTGTCTCCTTCGGTAACGATAGTGGCGGGGACAAATACGCTGACCGTCTACCTTTCCTGGTATGGCTTAAGGAGATTGGCATGGTATAACTTATCCTTAGTCCGTAGTCGTATATGATAGGTTTTCCGACTTTCCCAGTTACAACGTACGGCCCCCTCCAAGATACCTGCAAAGTGTTGTGTTCTTATGTCAACAGGAACAATACCTAGTTGCCTACGTCATATTGACGTGGTTTAGCGAGCTTGATGTAATACTTCACTTAACGCGGTTTCGCTCGCTTGAGGTTTTCCTGTGTGAATGATTAAACTTCCTCCAGTTTGTTTCCCAAATCTGCAACGTACTGATACTTAGTATGTACCTCACTGACAGCTTGATCGTCCGTCCACAGCTGTGTCAGTACGACGATTGGGTCATGTACAGTCCTCTCGTACAAGAGTTCGAAGGAAGAAAACCCTAAACTCATTTGGGGTACTTCCCGATATGCCAATAGCATTGCAGGAATGTACCGACCCAATCTTTATGGCGGCCTTCGTACAGCTTCTTAAGCGTGTTCTTCAATGTCCCATTAAACCGTTTGATCTGTCTTTTACATTGCGGGTCATAAGGAATACTCGTGAGGTGTATAATTTCCATCAGTTGATTTACCTCTGCCATCACGCGACTCATAAATTGTAGGATCTCGTCTGGCACTCCGAATCTTGACCAAATACCAAACAGTGCTTCAGTGACTGTTTCTAAATCAATATTACGCAACGCGACCGCCTCAGAATAGAATGTTTAGCGTAATCTACGACCGTTAGAATATCTCGATTTTCGTGCTACGACGCGGGTTTTCTCAGTCCGATTAAGTTCATCGATAAAGAGGTTACTTCCTTAAGGGATATGTCGATAATCCGTTGTTGGTGCTTTTCTCTAACAGTTGTCAGAGGAGATACAGAATCGCTTGACACCCTGCCAGTACAATTCTTTGACAAAACGGTTACGCCTCTGGGCAATTCCTCTGTGTCTTCCCATGAGAATTTTGTGCGTGAGTTTCAACACTGCATATAACTTCTCTCTCGGCACGATGACTTGCTTAAAGTGTTTGACGCCTTTCCTGGCGTGGTGGTGCACCACTTCTTGTACGCGAACTTCACCGTGTAATTCGTGGTTTCCTTCTCCGTTTCCTCTTCAGCATATTTGTGCAACTGCGCCTGAGCAGCAGAGAGGGTGAACCCTACAACGTCTTTAGACAAAATTTGATTGAAATCCTAAAACGAGCCGTCTTATAATCTTATTTTAACCAAAAAAAGGCGAACCCTACAACGTTTTCAGACAAAAAATTGATTGAAATCTCCCTACGAAATCATTTTAACTAAACAAATGAAAACGATTTTTTAATCAATTTTGGTCGCAACTTGTTGTCATCCACCCTCTCTGCTGCTATGGGTTAACAAAAAATAATAAATGATTTGATCCAGTCTTTATGATCTCACAAACAGACTAATCGCTAACACCTCTTCTTGTAAATCAATCAGATTATTTGACTGGTCGGTGAGTTTGAAATTAATTCTGGTGAATGAATTATTATGGCATCGCATATAGACAGGATTAATTGGGTTTTCAATAATTAGGAATCCTGGAGGAGCTGTTGGTGCAAATGAATAAAGAATATATCCTTGCTGAGCTTGATTTGATCGTTCGAGATTAATTTGATAGCTTCCTTCGATAACATCACACACTAAATTAAGTGCAATCACCGTTGAAATATTCACGTTGAACGGAGCGATATGCCTACCACCACCATCTGGATCATTATTATGTTTGAGGAGGACAGTTGAGTCTGATTTTTGTAGTGCTTTGATATCGGTTTTAACAATTTTTGCTAATTCATCAGCGTTGTATTTCGGAAACTTGAAATTACGCAGATTGTCTTCTGTGATATTGTAATCGGTTAGGAATCGTTGTTTATTGTCGCTGTTGTCATTAATTATTGTTTGAATAATTAGTTCATAGATATATTTCATGTCCGATATAAGCTGATTTATTATTTCAACGTGTTTTTGCGATCTTGTTTTCCGTAGTTGTTCTAGTTGTGTGTCATATAATTGTTTAATCTCATTAAAATAACCACGGACGTCAGTTAGCGTAAATGAAATAGTAACAGATGAGTCGGTTGTTCTTTTAATGATAAAATCCCATTGCAATGTGTCTTTGTTGGTGAATATAAATCTATCGGCGATTCTTCCTTTTCTTATATCAGATAAATTATCTCGATAACTGGGATTGATTTCATGATATGATTGTACATCCGTGGTTAAGTCGGTGGTGGATTTTTCCGGTGGTTTTTCAGGCCATCCTAGTACGGTTCTAATAGAACTTTGATAGATATCTACGACGTATCCTTCTGTGCTTATCTCAATTGCGGATGATAGTGTCGGCTCATGAACTGTTATAGCGATTTTTGATTCTTTTCCAGTAATCGATTTTATTCTACGCGCGAATTCATTATTGATTTGTTCGATTTGGTATGACCCTGTTGGTATCGAAACGACGTTCCAGTCTGGTGTTCCGTCGGGTTTATTCTTATTTGCAAACACCAGTGAATTTTACGGTTGTTGACCACCAAATGATTTTGATCTGATATTAGGCCAACTGTGATACATTCGTAGTTTTGCTAGCGCTATCTCCTTCACTGGGACCGGAGAGGGGAAATTCACACTGAATTCTGGATTCGTTGATGTTATTGATATCATGCTTGTTTGTACTGTGTTCGTGTTCTCCACTATTTGTTGAAGTAATTCCTGCGGTGTTGTCATTGTTATTATACTCATGTTGTATTTCTAATTTTGGTATCGAGGAATCATAAATACTGACCATCACTGAGAACTCACAATCTGGTAATGTTGATATTATTGAGATCATTTTGTTTTTTGGGTTTGTGTTTTCTGATTCCATCGGTGTTGTCATTGTTATTATACTCATGTTGTCGCTCTAATTTCGATATCGCGGAATCAAAAATACTGACCATCGCTGAGAATTCACTATCTGATATAATCGTATTATCGAGTGACGACGATATCATCAATGATAATTGCGAATATGCGGTTGATGCAATATGAAATTGAAGTAAGTAATTCTGCAGTTTACTCTGGCTGCATGATGATATCTTTTTTGCTATCCCGGTTGATATACCCCCGATTGTAGCCACCGCAGAAATGCAAATTGGAACTACGACCGGGGCAATCATTGTAACCGATGCAAGTATTATTCCGGCGCCAGCGAGAACACTTGACACCGAGTACATAATAACATCAATTGCGGTGATTCTTCGTCGGTATTTTTTTATTTTTATTTGATACTCCTCAGTGAGGGTTTTGAGTCTATTCTGAAATTCTCTGACCTGATCATAGCGACATTGAGTTGATGAAATCATTGTTATTTTAAAAATACTAGCGTTTTCAATTGTGAAATCCTTTCAATTTAGTTATTTACTTCGCATATGAATTCTAAGCACCAGGATATTTTTGATCTAATCGTACTATCAACCGCGACAATCTTAAATTCTTCTTCACCCCGGATAATTACTGTTGCGGTGCCACCAAAATAGGTTTTACCGCTTACGATGATATAAAATTGCTTGTCAGAGATTAACGTCATCCTGTAGATACCATGGGGCCACTCCCCGATATTGACTTTCAATTTAGCATTAGAGTCTTTTATCCAATCAAAGGTCCCATGCTTTACCGTTTCAGATTTTTCTTTTAGTTTAAGAATATCGTCGTAAACGTCGAGATAGGTTTTATTGATTTCGGTATATTTCATCATCGTTTTATCGCGGCGACTAAAAAATGAAATCAAAAGGTGGTTAAATTCCAAACCTTTTTGCATGACATAATGCCCGTTGAGTTGAGAATATGTCGTCGTGATATTATAACTTTCAGAGCCCTCAAAGAAATTTTTAGCCATTTCGCTGATGCGTTTTTGTTCATCAATAGCTTTTTTAACTTCAGCGAGAGTCATTCCTGCCACAAGCGGGTTTCCAAAGAATCTACCAACAATGTCGTTAGTGGGTTTTTGATCTTCTATTAGTTTAGAAATCTCGAGATAATTTGCCTTGAATTCTGAAGCAGTCATCATCCTTCCAGCTTCCTTGTTAGCGAAGAATGAATTCAACAAGTCTTTAATTTCAGTGAGAGTCATGCCAACCACAAGCGGGTTTCCAAAGAATTTATGTATAACATTTTTGCGAAAAGAATTATAACCTCGTATATGATCATCCAGCTCACGGCCGTGGGTGGTAATCTTGTTGTCTTGGGTGGTAATCCTGTTGTCGTTGTCGGTAATCATGCGGTTGTTGGTGATAATCATCTTGTTGTGGGTGGCAATCGCGTCTGTGATCGTAGACACAAGTGCGCCTGGTTTAAGTCGTCCGTCGTTGGAATACAGCGCAATAGAGTTTTCAGCGGCGTCGCGCTGCCGTATCAAAATGTCATTCAATGACACATCACTGGATTTCAATTTACCCTGTTTGTCCTGAAATACAACTATTTCGTTCGGGTCAACACTTGTTAAATTTAACGTCTCAGCGATTTCATCTTCAATTAGTTTTTTTACATCCTTGACAGAATCAGGTGGTGCAGTGCCATCGGGTTTGGGTTTCAAAGATCTCCCCCAAATATCAATCATGTTATTGTAAAACTCTTTCTCTCTCTAAAATCGTTTTTGACGACTCTGTCGTTGCCAGCGATTACTAGTGTATTCATTAACGACAACATGTGGTGGTTTTCCGCTTGGGTTACTCAAGGAGTTAGAAATAGCGTCAAGGACATTTAATACTTCGCTGCCGCATATTGGTGGATCATTCATTTGTTGTGTTGGTAGCGTAGAATACCAAGTCTTCATTGGAAACGTTTTTATATAACGCATGAATTCCTTCGGCGGTGCTAATCCATATGAATCAAAATAGACAATCCCACGTGGATCAATAGCGTATGCAACCCAGTGAGTTCCAGGTCCGGTGCTGTTATCTAAATTAATGATTCCGGTTTCAACGCTGTTTGGTTGATGTGGTAATTGATCTTTCATAAAGACACCTCTGAAGTTTTTAATCGCGAGTTTTTTAGCAGCATCCATTAAATCAAAATTGGACATAGGAACCATAGGTTCCTGAATTAATAAATCGTTCCTGGTAGTCTTAGACCCTTTCCGCTGTACCACGAATACGGGGTTCCTGGTAGTCTTAGACCCTTTCCCTTTTTTTTATATCCTTTCCCAGTTGCCTTCTTTAGTGCCATTCCTGCTGCAGTACCAACGGCTCCTAACGCTGCCGCTTTAGCCACCGCTGGGGCTGCTGCTGCAATCAATGCTGGAATCGCAGCTAACAACGGAAATATACCGCCTGTTTTAATCATATTTTTGATAGCAGCCGCAGAGAGAGTAATCTGAACACCTTTTTTGGCTGCAAGTGCATCATTGAAATGTTTCACCTGACGAGTTGTCAGCGATAGTTTATTTGCACCACCAGTCATTTGGTTGGGTTTCAACGTGATTGTGGTTCCACATTTTTTAGCTGATTCCGATTGCAATTTTTTTAATTGACCGGGGGTTAACGCAACACTAATAACACTATATGACATGTTATACATAATAGATTGATTCTAATTCAATGAAAAATCGAGAAAATCAATCAAAGATTTTCCACTGGTGCATCTACCACTCTCATTCTTCCACCAACACCTTCGAGTAGCATTGATTTATCACTGAGAATGACAGCAACCGCTCTATAATTCGGGATAAGGATAGGAGGTACCCCACCAACTGGTGGACCAGTCGGACGGGTTACACGGGCTCTAAAGTGTATATCAACGACAGATTGTCTTGTTAAATCAAGATGTTCAAGTGAAAAGTAATAAATCGGATAGAGGCTTTTAAAATCCAATTGCGATATTTGCAAACCAGTATCCACATTTTGATCACGTGCCATAAATGACAACAGGTTATGATAGACACGGGCAATATGATTCTGACCGTAATCAAGTTGTATATCCTCGGATGGTTCCTGCTGTCCGTTTATTCTCAGCGAGACTTCATTAACACCTAACTGATCAAATATCATATGGCTTCGTTCTTGATTACCAACTCGCGCATTATTCTGTAACGCTACGAATATATGACGTGGAGCTGAAACCCCTTGTTTTGATGCCAGGTGCCATGTGAATGTACCATCAACACTGTCTTGTTTAATATCCGTAGTCACTGATAACCAACTCAACAATGATTTTCCTCCTTGGTCCATAAATGATAGTAGTCGCTGTTCTTCTGTGATTGATGGAGTTAATACTTGCATCCACAATGATAGTTTTGTTAAAATGACTTTACCGGGAGCAACCCCAGCATTACGCCAGATTGCATCATCATCAGTACCCTTTCGTACAAGCGCTACTGTGTGTTTAGCTCCATAAATAACTTTTCGGACGTTTCTACAGAATCCAAATATCCAAATATATGATGCAGTGGAATCGCACATGAAAATCGTCGACGCTGCCCATGCAACGTTGCTACACGTGTTGCAAATCCTAAATTGAGATTACCATTAACGCCTCCGAGAATATCAAACGCAGCTCCGGGTCTAGTTCGACGTTCTGGATTAGCTGCTTCCTGTTGATCGGCTTCTGCATTATCTCTTGCTGTTAACACTTTAATGAATTGAAGGTGATCAGCGTTATCAGAGGTATCCTTTGCAAACATCATAGATGGACCCGCTGATCTTGTATAATCATCAGAATATCTCGCTAACCCTATGATTGTTGTGGCCACATCAACTTCACGGTCAATGGATTCAATTTCTTTTCCATCAATGAGATATCTAGCGCTTTCAAATAACGCCATTATGCCGTTATTAACAAAACCAACTCGGGTAGTTTGGCTAATGTCATATGGTGGATCATTATGTGCAGCATCATTTGTTACAAGTTCTCCTTCTACTTCAATAAACGCTTCACAAGGCAAAAAGTATTTACTGGTATCATGAACTTGAAGTTCAATTCGCGATCGGAGATCTGGTTGTACTGCGTGATAAGAATAAAATTGAAAATCGCGTACAGAATCATCTTTACGCACTGGGGCATCCATATCAAATGCTGGATCAGATGACCTTTTGAACATTTTATTCTATTTATCAGAGTCTAAATCGCGATTTTTCATTTCAAGCCACTTCCTGCTATCATGTTTGCAATATTGCTTTGGTCGGGGGTTAAAGCCATCGACGCTAATTTTTCGTCTACTGCGTTATTTATAATTCTACTAACACTTGCAGGCATTTCCGCTGTAGATGGCAATGGTAACGGTTTCTTTTTTCGTAAATCACTTCGTGATTTCACTAATGATGTTATTTTATTCTTCGCAGTTGAAAACGCTTTTCCAGCAAAATCTCCAACAGCACTAATACCCTTATCACGAATAACTTCAATTGCTTTCATTCCTAGTTGTTTAGCTAACGGCATCACTTTTGGAGCCATTCTCGCAAATAACCCTGCAATGGTATTGCCTAAACCATCTCCGTAGTATGCTCTATAAACTGGAAACCGTGAATTAACTACGTAGACGGGGGTTGGTTTATAATGATTGTAGTGTATGATCATTATTTGAAATCAGAAACCATTTTTCAATTGGAAACGCTAGCGTTTTTATTCAGTCTCGGTGATTAATCACTGTGATACCCACTTTCCACTAACTCGCCAATGAAATCTCGATATGTGCTGATATCCATGATACCACCCTGAAATAATCGTCTACAGATATCAGATGCTTCATTAATTATTTCCGGTGAGTTATTTCCAGCTCGGAAACCTCCTACAAGAACTTCTAATCGTGATATATCATTGATAACACTACCAGGACATGAAATCCTTGGATTCTCACTGGAATCTTGCAATCCGCTTCCGCTATAACCAGTTGCTTCATCCTGTTTTTCCATTTCGTCTAAATCGTCTTTTTGTAAATAATCAAGAGAATCATCATCATCATCAGGTGGTAGTTGTTGTTTTTTAGGTGAAAAAGATATTTTCTTTGCAGGTTGCTGTCGCTTTTGCGGTTTTTGTTTTTGATATTGTTTATACACTATATCCACCGCATTGATATATTCATTGTATGATGCACTATCTGTCTTAATTTGACTTTTTTTAGTTTTGATTTTGTAGAATATATCAGCCCAATGAGTGAAATTCTTAACATATTTATAATGTTCTGGTTTCAACATTTTTTTTCTGTTTTCATAAGTCATAACAACAAGCGCAGGAATTTCTGGTTGATCAGTCTTATCAATTGCTGCTAACCCTTCCTCGTTAAATCTCACGCGTAAACCATCAACTGTTCTTTTTGATTCTATTTTTTGTACGGCCTGTTCTGTTTGTTCAGTTTTCGCTGCTATTTTTTCGAGTTCACCAATAACAGATTTTCCCGTCTCGGGAACATCTCCCAGTATAGCACGCTCTATCCCCTTCGTTGCTGTTGTTACTGGTTTAAACAATTCTTCAGATCCCGCAGCAAAATCAGTCTGAAGACTCTGTCGTTGTTGTAGTTTATTCCGTACAGAGTCACGAATTGGTACAAATCTCCTGATTGCATCCAGTCGTTCACGAGCCAATCGGGTTGTTAATGCTTCATTGACCATTATTTGAAATCAGAAACAATTTTTCAATTGCAAAACAATTTTTCAATCCCGACCTAACACCATCGGATGGTCATGGAAGTGTTATTTCATCCTATAACGGCTTCGTTCATCGATGGCGAAAGTATCATAATTGTATATAATATTATATAATACTGATAGTTTCGCCATTCTATTTTTGATCAATCCGAACCAGCCATCAATTTTTTATTCACTGATTTCAACAGTTTTAATCAAAAAATGCTAAAAAAATTAAAATCTCTATGAGGGACGGTGACAATCAAATAATGATAAATGGTTGGTCAATCAAAATTGTTCATTTTCTTGAATTAACGCCCGTAGGTTTCTAACTTTAGAATTAACCTCCTTTTTCAATTCGTATTCGTACCCCAATTCTTTTCGTATTCGTTCTACGATGGTATACAACGGAGCGAACACACTTACGTCACTGGAAAATGCGAGAGAGTCCTTAATAGAATTCTGAATTCTTTTGATGAGCGCATACTTCTTTGGTAGCATGTATTTATTGTTGTTAACTCCGTATTCTATATCCTGAAAATCAGACATGATTTGATCAGGATTTAACCCATCTGATAGTTCAATATCCCAACTTTTCAATTTTGAAATCTCGGATAAAATGCTATTCATGTTTTCAGAATTCATTATTCTATAACAATTATATATTTCTAAATGAAAAATATGACGCATCAGACATAACTAAATTGAACTTTTTGTCCCGTCCTTTTTGAAATAGCCGTCTTGGTTATTCCCTCTGCAACGAATCGTACTGAGGATATACAAATATCGAAGTGCCTACTGGCTTCATTCATTGATTGAAATATTTTTTCTTCGTTAGTTATCGTATTTAAAGATTTCACAGGTCTCGCTTTTTTCGAGTATTTCCCAGTCCCCCCTCGTTCGGAATTTTCACTTTGTGTGATAGCCTGCAGATTTGATAAAGAATTGTTTTTCGGATTAGAATCGATATGATCAATAACAAAATCATCCTCGATCAATCCATTGAAACATTCATACACGAAACGATGGCAGTAATATTTCTTCTTTCCAGCACCAAACATCAAATACCCCATACCATTATCCCACCCAACTGGTTTCTTCAGTCTGCGGTTTCTTACAACACCATCACTGGATGCTTCATAATTTGTGATCACAGGGTGTTGTCTGAATTCTTGGTTCATTTATATATTATACTATTGTTTGTCTAATTCATCGTTTGGTTTAATGATAAATCTTTCGATGTAGTCTTGAGGAGTTCTTATGATTTTATCCTTGATACTGACTTTGTCAGCGTCAAGGATACTGACTTTGTCAGCGTCAAGAATACTGACTTTGTCAGCGTCAGGGTCAAAATTTCTGATTGATTGTCCATTTTTTATTCTTTTATCATAATATCGCTTCAACTCCCTGTATCGCTTACCACCGCAATTTAGACACAACTGAGATTTCCCCCTGACCCCAACTCCACATAGAATACAGGGTAACGGACCAAGGCTTCCACGTCGAAAGCTTTGCATATGATACCCACAGAACTCATTTCTGCATGATTTGTTACACGGGGTTATTGATCCAATCATAAGCCACTTGCAGTGATTCATTATATAAAAATCTTTCATTTAAATGCTTGTTTTAATTATAGCATGAAGGAATTAAGGAAAACGCCTTCGAAAAATGCTGAATTCAATGCTGATAAGGAGTTTAAGAGATTATTAAAAATCAATCCTAGATTTAATCTCGATAGACCCAAAAAACGTCCAATAGACGGAAACATGAAAGAGTTTAAGAGATTATTAAAAATCAATCCTAAATTTAATCTCGATAAACCAAAAAAACGTAACAAACGTCCAATAGACGGAAACATGAAAGAGTTTAAGAGATTATTAAAAATCAATCCTAGATTTAATCTCGATAGACCCAAAAAACGTAACAAAATCAATCCTAGATTTAATCTCGATAAACCCAAAAAACGTCCAATAGACGGAAACATGAAAGAGTTTAAGAGATTATTGAAAATTAGTCCTAGATTTAATCTCGATAAACCAAAAAAAACGTCCAAGAGATTACCCTGGAAAGATGCTCAATTCAATCTCGATATAGTTTCTAATACACCAAAGAATACAATTCTTGATAAAGCCATGATTAGTAAAATCAGAGACTGTTTTAATGAATTCAAGCGTGATGGAGCATCTTATTGTTGGTCAACATTTCGAATTGATGGTGTTGTTGATGCTACCATGACTGATGAAATAGCAGCAGTGATAATTTTACGTTTTGGGGAAAAACGGCATTTTTTCCGAATCAAATTCATTATCGAAGTCGATGGCAAATGGATTATTAAGGATAAATTTGAACCAATCCTCAAGAATGAAAAAGCTGTCATTGTGAGTAGAGATTCCAAACCAGGGATTCTAACCGGCATTGATAAACCATACTACGAAAGATCTTATCCCGTAACAGCAATGGTTTATGGGATATATCCGTTAAATGATAAACCCGATATCGCAAAACTAGCTCCTATGAAATATTCGTCAGGGCTTAATTGTGTAGCAGAACGAATAATAGAACACTTCACAAATGCATCCCGAGGAAATAAACTAACTGATCTGCGACGTAGGAAAATAACCGAGTGGGAACTGACAGTGAAACAGCATGGTGCAAAGATTTCTGATATAGCTAAATTAGAAACATCATTAAGATTTCCAATAAAAGTTATGACGATAACGGAGAGGTTTTATACGAACCGAAATATAACAAAAATGGAGCACCAATACAGATTATTGATCATAACAAACACGCGTGGACACCTGCGGTAACAATATTTCCACGAGAACGAACCGTGAAATATATCCCTAAGGAGTTCGTCGGGGATGTTTTCTATGAAGAGAAATTATTCGATGCTATTCATGCGTTGTGTAAGGATGATCCTGTGTCAGTGTGGTTACTTAGAAGTGATGAAGAATTCGATCAATTTGTAAAACCAAATGGTGAATTATATCGCATTGAAGAATTAGATAACAGAATGAGAAAAATCGCTAGTGATTTTTCATCGGAGAATTCCCATGAAAAACTACTCACGGATAGTTTTACTATTCCATCAGTGGTAGCTCACTTCGCAAGAGAAAAAAACACATGGCGTCCAACACGAAGTGATTTTCTCGAGGATGTTAAATTGAGTTGCGTCGAATTTGGTCATGGAGGACTGTGGAATACGAAATACTCACGTGATGGTATGATTTCAATTGATATATCCGCGTGTTATCCCGGAAGTTTTCTCGGGTATGGGGAATGCGCTGAGTACTTCAAACGATTTGGACACCCCACGCATGAAATGACTCGTGTTGCGATTAATGGACCATTGCCTGATTTTGATTTAACCGGATTCGCTCGTGTGATATCATTTGAATTAGCTACAGGGTTACATCCGTGTAGTTATGTTTGACTCGGTAGACACCTATCTGAAAAGGCCTCGATGCCAATAGTGCTATTGAGATATATGATTGATTGTGGTATGCTAATATCGTTGATTGTTTCCGAGGCTATTATATGCTATCGAGCTCAGAAAGAAGTTTGGCTACCACAACCCGATCTAGATAGAATAATCAACGAACTACGAAAACAGTTTCCAGATTTCAGTGAAGAAGAAATCATAAATTGGTCTAAGAAGTTATTTGAAATTAAAAAAGAACAAGCAAAAGATCTCGGAAGAAGAATAATCGGTAAATTTACCCAGGGTGGACGATACGATAACGCAAAATACTCTTCGCGGTTGATCATAGATGTCGCTGAATACGATTTTATTGTAGCGGATTTAATGAAACAGGGAAAACTTGTATCCCGTAAGGATGCTTTTCTATCCAATGGTGAGAAATTAGGTACGGTTGTTACCTACTGTGATGGATATAATTCCCAGTACACACATTTGAGAAGTTCAATGCTAGCCTATGCTTGCATTAATCTATTTTCGATGATAAATAGATTTCCTAATACCGCGGTTAGAGTGGCCACTGATTCGATGTATATACACAATAAGTACAAATCAGCTGTAGCGGCATTCACAGATCCCGAAGAAAATTGGGGGCGTTGGCGATTTAAAAAGGAGATGCTACATGAGTATTGTGAATCCGCAGACGTTGCCATGGATGATAAATATCTTTGTTGTAACCGTATTGAAATTCAATCAGAATTTTCTAATGCACCACCGGTATCTGATCCAGTATGTAGATACAAGACAGTTTATTTAAACGGTTGTGGTGGGTCAGGAAAGACAACTCGTGCAATTGAATTATTTCGTCGTGGAAACGCTAGCGTTTCTAACATGATTGTGCTAACACCGACTCACAGACTCGCCAGAGAGATGATACAACGAGGGGTAAATGCTTGCACTTATCACAGTTTTTTTCGATGGAAAGGTGACAAATGGACTCCTGAGCGTATGGGTGATAAATTCATTCCTGAAATCATAATTTGGGATGAAATATGCACAGTGTCATTAGATGTATTAAAAACATTTCTTGAGTGGTTGTTAAACAAAAACACAAAAGTCGTCATGTGCGGGGATCACGGCCAACCACCACCATTTGTCGGTGCATCTCCACATGAATGGCTAAAGGGTTTTGTAGACTACTATGAAGAAATCACCACTGATTATAGATCACTTGATGAACGATTACGCGAGTTCAAAGCGCTAATTAGATTACAACCGGATAGAATCCAATGCGAAATAGCGCGTGAAATGATTTCAGAAACTCCAATGAATGATTTCTGGGAAACATGGAGACCAAATGATTTGATAATTGCAAGTAGAAAAATAGTCAGGGACACACTTCAAATGAAGTTATTTGAATTGCATAAAGAAAAATTTGCAACGCTTCCAGTACCCCTTTGTTATAGGCCATCGGATACACGAAAACAGAATATTGAAGTTGATATTCCAGGACAGAATGAAAAACAAATTCTGGTATTAAATGATATTGTGCTGGTTGATATCAATGTCGTTGAAGATGCATTGCGTGCTAATAAATCCCCATGGACGCTAGGATACGCAGCAACAATACACTCTTCACAGGGATTGACTATATCGGATACAATTGTTTGGATGGTGGATAATCACATCGAATGGTCGAATTTAATCTATCTCGCAGTATCCAGAGTACGAAACATAAATCAACTTCGAAGAGTTTTTTTCGATGATAATGACACAACAATAAGTGATATTGATGTTAGCATCATTAATAAAAAACTCTCCGGTTACAAACAACAGGACAAAAAAAAAACAACGAGAATTTGATATTGATGCTGAACTAATAATCACTTTGAAGAAACAACAGAATAATCACTGCGCGAGTTGCAATTGTATAATGCGTTGGCAGTATTCGGATAAGGATCCTCGCCAATTTACCGTAGACAGAAAAAATAACAATCTCGGTCATGTCAGAAATAATGTGATGTTGACTTGTCTTGAGTGCAATAGACGCAACGGCGCTATTTAAGACCATGCGGTGGCAATTGCGTATCCTCGGGAATCACTTGTAGTTGTTGTCGAGTAAAACCCCGCTGAGGGGCAGTTGAATCCAGTTTATAGACTGGAGGTCTACCAGTTGATCGTGTTATACTAGATATCTTATGCGTAGTGACGCTCCAAATAGGATCAGTAGCCCTTTTTCTACCCCCTTCAAGCTCTCCTGGTTCGTATAAGTACCTCACAATGACATTACTACCAAGAATTGGTTCTTTGAAATCTTTTTGTGGTTGTACGGGTATTGACTTCTTTTTAATCGCGTTGATAGGTTTCATGTTGATTGTTCTAGTAATCTCGTTATTCAGTGCAGTAATCACAGATGGTAATCTTTTTACCCATTCACTGGATCGCTTTTCTTGAATGAATTCTTTTGCGTATTGATATCCAAATAACCGCTCAGCAATCGTCCGATTAAATCGTTCTACAATGGCCTGATCGCGATGTAGCGCAGTATGCCCTCGTCGTATGGTGACATTATGATGTTTCATTGTAGATAACACTGCACCCTGAAATTCCTTGCCAGGATCAACCTGCAATAGATTTGGCCAACGCAGAGGACCTCGTCGATAAATCCTTTCAAATGCAGAAGCGACTTCAGTGGCTGATTTTGTTTTTAACGATTCTGCTTCTTTGTATCGACTTGCAATATCAACTACGGTTAGCGCGTATTTGTAACCACGATCATGTGGCAGAAATAATATATCAGCCTGATGAACTTCATTAGGAGCGGTCACATCAAAATGCGAGAATTGAATTTGTTTAGGCGGTGGTAGATAAATTTGCCATAGTGCCTGTTTGGATAACCAATGAGCCGCAGTGGTTTTTTTCACTTTTGCAGCTCTAGCGAGTTTATTGATTGCAGCGTTACCCCTCCAGTATCCCCTCGGAGAATAATAAATTGATTCCATATTATTAATTACCAGCACCTAACATCAATTTACTTTTCATAGCCGATTTTATCAAAAATGAAGACAATTTTTCTTTGAAGGATTTATCAGGAATAGCATTTAACGCATGAATTAATTTCACATCTGCTAGATGCCTGTGTTGCAGATTGCTGCTTTTATAAGCAACATCATGAAGGTGACAGGCCTTATCAATGGCGTTTATTGGTTCTTCACCGGGGTTGGGTTGATTTTGATTATTGAGTCTGATATCAAGTCTGGTTCCCGGTCCACAGTAGCTATATCCTGGAAGATGCTTTTCTCCGGGGTACTTTGCCCATGGGGTTCCAGGGAGCTTTGCCAATTCGGCTGCGATATCACCTCCTCGTTTTTTTTTAAATCAGATCTCATAGACACAAATCTAAATTTCTTTGTACCACATTGCACGCATTTACCAGAAAGCGCTGATCGGTTATTTTTAGTTGTAATCGTCGTCAAGTCATCTGTGCCAGTACGCGTTTTACACTTCACACAATATAGATCCATAATTTATGTATAGAAATATGGATATAATTGATTTTTCAGCGACTAAAACAAGAGAACCAATTAAGCATCATGCAGCGCTACCAAACTCTATCCGGATGATTATAATCGGGCCATCTGGATCCGGTAAAACGCAATTGTTGCTCAATTTAATAATGAGATGGATGAAGTGGGATAAGTTGTATTTAATTGCCCCTAGCGTAGATGATCAACGATGTTATGAAGTGTTAAAGGATTTTAACGAGAATGCATCAGAAATTAAGGGTGAGAACGCCATTGATTTTATAACCGATATCGATGAAGCACCGAGTATTGATGATATTGATGGAGATATTAACAATTTAGTCGTATACGACGATATAATGTTGGATAAACAAAAGAATCCTGCTAGAATATTTTCCCGTGGGCGTCACAAAAACACTGACGTGATATATGTCACTCAACGCTACACTCAGGTTCCAAAAGTCATCAGGGATAACTGCAATATTCTTTCTGTATTCAACGGAGTTGATACTCATACTCTTAGAAATATATGGCAGACATGGTGTTCTGATATGGACTTCAATCAATTTCGAGATTTCTTTAGTCATGCTCAGTCGACTCCGCACGGATTCGCAACAATAAATTTGCATGATCCTCGGACACGATATCGTATCGGACTTGATCAAATATTCGGTTAAAATCGTTAAAGAATTATTAACCCATAGCAGCAGAGAGGGTGGATGACAACATGTTGCGACCAAAATTTATTAAAAAATCGTTTTCATTTTTTTAGTTAAAATGATTTCGTAGGGAGATTTCAATCAATTTTTTGTCTGAAAACGTTGTAGGGTTCGCCTTTTTTTGGTTAAAATAAGATTATAAGACGGCTCGTTTTAGGATTTCAATCAAATTTTGTCTAAAAACGTTGTAGGGTTCACCCTCTCTGCTGCTGCCTGAGTCGCACCCTCCTGCTGAAGTTTCCTCAATTCGGCCGGAAGTACATTACGGACCTGTGTGAATTTAACTTCCATCGGAGTTGGCTTCGTCTGCCGACTCTTGGACCTGGTTTCCAAAGGACTCACCGGCATCAGTATGGAGTTTGGGATTCGGTTGTTGGCTATACATAACTATATCTTAGTATGACGTCAGGTGCAAATCCAGCCAAGCACGCAGTTTCAGTGTTCCCCTTCACGTACGGTAAACTGAGGTCAATGACAGCCACTGGTTGCGAGTCACGCGTCCTGTTCGCGTACTCGACTTACATTATCTCCCCTGTGTAGATCTCGGGTTTCACGTACTTTTTGTCGACAAGGGCTGGGACACTACATTCAATGTCGTACAAGATGGTGGCACCTTCTCTGTTGACAGTTGCTGATGCAAGGTTTGCTGGTTTACATCTTGCCTATGGCTCTCACTCCTTCCTAGCAGCGGCATTCACCTCGGTCTGCCTGCCCTTGGGACAGTTTTTGGCATAATGCCATGAGAGCTTGCAGTTGAAACACGTCGGTATCCCCCGCCGATATGCAAGTCCGGTTTTGTGGGTGAGGCCTGTCCGGGTCTATGGGTGGCAACCTTACCCGAGGATTACACTCCAACCTTCCCGTCGCCCTGACGATTACGGACAGCCGGCTTTCTCTCCAGATCACGGCGCGACACAGCGAATCGGGGTCATTCCGCGCCCCCGGAACCTCCACTCTTTGAGTGTGTATGCTTGAACCTCTCCAACATGCTGGATATATCTTCGTGCGACCGGTGTTCTCTTTCTGTTAGAGAGACAGTCAACTTGAAACAGTTAGTACTTTCTCAGGACATGCTCCTTGAGTATAACCTCGAGTAGCCCGTCGTACGATCGTTTGACATCGGCCGTCATCATCATCTTCTCAAATAATGCTCGATCACTGGTGTGGAATTGAGAGTGCGACTCCGTTGTCCTTTTCGTCGAGTCTGGAAAATGCTTACAGTATGTTTTATTAATCATTCTTATATTTGTTAGAAATATTTCAGTCAATGACTATGTTATTTGCATAATATTTTAAATGATTGAATGCCTTTAAGCAACTGTTTTTAAATTTGATGTAACGATTTGGCTTGTATCGGTTCCGTGTTATTAACATTTAATTAGATGGATTATTTGGCTGATAAAGTTACTTATTACTAATATTGTGTTAGCATTTATCGTACAAAATGTGTTTTGTTGATTAACTTTTTTAATCTGGCCATTTGCTTGAGAGAGTTAGCTCTTATTAACTCCTGTATTTTAGTTTGTTAATTTATTTCAATGAGTCTTTGTTGTCAATAATTTTTGTTTGTGTTTCTGTTACTTTATTTGTGTGAGCAATTATTTATAAATTAGTTTATGTTTAGTTTTGTTACTTTATTTGAATGGGCGTCTTTACAGTTTATTTGTTCTTCTTTTATCTATGTGTAGTGACGGTTTATAATTCGTGCTGTTAATTTGCATGTTAGTATCTTAATTAAGTAATGTGTGAAAATGTTTCAAACTTTATTGGTTTTGGATAGTTTTCATTTGTTGTTATATGATGGCTTAGATAATTTAGTTTTGATGTGTTCAGAATATGTTTAGTTTAGTCTGCTCTACCTGACTTGAATACGTTAGGCATATAATATTGCATACAATAGATCAATGGATGTTTGCGTATTTGTTAACATGTTTTAATAATAATTGAAAAAATAAGGCTTACGTATGGCGTGATTTATCATTTTCTCGCCAACAAACAATGTTGAAAAGTAGAAAGAAATTCAGGACAGATCTATTCAATATTTTCTCATGCTTATTTTATCAGGATAATATATAACGATAATTATTTTTCTTTACCAATTTACATATTACATAGTTTAACAGTTATTTGAAAGGGTAGCGATTATGCCGAACAAGCAGATATGTTATATCCTTTGTTTCCCTTCTAGAGGCCTTGAGTAGCTGAGTGGTTTGAAGTACTCAAAGTTCATGACTACTGGCAGCTAACCTCTATCTCGTGTCTTGGAGTCTCGGGCTCAGCCATTATATTTATGTGACACAGCTGCCAGTATCGTCCCATGGTGCGTTTTCCTTGGGGGTTTTCTCCATCATTTATATTGGCCACTATGTCTATCCTAGTTTGCGCTGACACATGGAGGCAAATATATATCAATAGACCATAACAATATTCATTCCCTTCTAATCAATTAATTGCACAAAATAATTTCTTTACTTGCTAGCAAAGAATAATTTCCTTCTTTGTTAGTACATACACATTTCCATAGTTATTATCCAATATTGCCTGCGTTATGGCCGATGAATGCTAGACCAACAATTTGGATACAGATTTATATTGATGACATATTTGCTTGGGTTTCTTTTTCATTGTTCTATATCATCAGTATCCGCCTGTGTTTCATTGACAGTGTTCTGTGTTATCATTATCGGCGTGGGCTCCATTGCCTGTGTTGGAACGCATTGCTGATGACAGAGAACACTGATAATTACAGTAATCATGCGGTTAACTTATTTATTTCATGAGAACATTTTAAGGTAGTTTGTTTGGTTTTGGTATTCTTAGATACATTTTGAAATGAGAAGGTTTTGGCTTGCGTACTCATTGACTTGAAAATGTTTGGGTGAAGGTATTTTTGACTTGGGTATCTTTAAGATGTAAAGATTCCATTCTACAGTTTCGCTCTTTGCATTTCGTCTGATATTTAAAGAGAAAAATTCCAGATTGTCCAGACTGTTAATCCTGGATATTTATAAAATATATTTATACACCTTATGTATTGCTAAAATAACTTGTACTTTCCTGTATTTTCTTGTATGACTTATGCGTTTAATTTTGATTTTATAGTACTCAGTGTGATCTAAATTCCATAATTACCACGTCTGATGCCATTTCAGTCACACTAGATAAAATGTACTATAGAAGTATGCCAACATTCTCACAATTGCACATGTAGACAATTCGAACAACTGCACCTTATAACGGCTACTCTAACATAATTAAACAATAAAATATGGGAGGAACCAAATCAGGTGATACTAGTGGTAAAGGGAGATATAATGTTTAGTTTTTTTGTGTCGGAGAATCGTATCCTGTCTAAACTTGTATCATTCACATTTTCTATTGTCATCGCTGGACCTTATCAAAGGAACATCTTCCTTACATTTAAATATTTTATTCTTTGTTCGCAGCAGCTATCAAGAAAGTATTGTTAAGTCGTTCATTTTTGTCAAACGAAAATCCTTGAAGATAAAATTATATTAGTAATAGGGGATGGTCATGTAATTTAAAGAGTATTTGTCCTTTAATTTAGCTGACTCGGATGAATTCTTATTTTTGTTGGACATAAATAAGAACATTAAATGATTCTATAATGCGACTGGTGCAGACATTCAACGATTAGTGTGTTTGGTTATCTTTCGATATCCTGAAATATTGTATCCTCGCTTTTAACGCACTTTAGCATTTCCTGTCTTGTATTTAGAGGTATACTCCTTGCACAGTGATGCATCTCATTTCATCTGATAAATTAGTTATTATAGTAAAGCGGGGGTTTGTAGAATACATCATATTTTGTCCCATCTATCTATCTATCTATCCTATCTATCTATCTATCTATCTATCTATCTATCTATCTATCTATCTATCTATCTATCTATCTATCTATCTATCTATATATATATATATATATATATATATATATATATATTATAACAACCTGCATTTAGGGGATGAGGTGTGCATAATTTGTATAAGGTAAACAATTCATACAAGAAGTCCAATTCGGTCTTTTTTTTGGAGGGGAGGGGTCTGAACATTTGTGCATTACCAGTGAATTGCTCAAATGAGTTGACCTTAATATTTTCTAGGATCCTCTGTTTTGCTTAATTCGTCGATGAATAGTTACTTGATATAGTCTACATGTTTTGAGTTAACGAAAATAGCGAGTATCATGCCGGCGGCTTTTGTCCTTTATGTTTTGATCAATGACTTTTTCTAGTTAACCGTTTAGGACTGTACGTTACCTACCCATTGTGCTTATAGCCCCTGAATTTTTTTTTGTAAACATCATTATATTTAAGTTTGGATTTTGTCTTCTATATTTCTTTGGTACATACACATGTTGACTGCCCTGTCATGCGGTCTACTTTGGTAATATTGTAAGAGTGCATAACAGTTTCCGAATCATTGCTATGAGCGATAACATAAGATGGTATGTGCCGCGAAATACAAAACTGAATTTGTCTTTCTTTCTTTCTTGTTGGGGCTATACAATCGTAATGTAGCAATGTGAACATTATCAAGCTGGTAATTCAGTAAATAATCATTGTAAAAATGTGACTAAATAAGCATAGGCAACAAAAGATCATGCTTGTTTGAATATTCCGCAAAAACAAATTGTTGGTTTTGTTAGAACTGTGGGTTTTGTGGGATCTGTTGGTCGTGGGCGTTGTGGGTTTTGTGGGATTTGTGGGCTCTGTTGATTGTGTTTGTTTTTTTTTCATAATTATATCAGGCTTTGTGGGCTGCTTGTGTGGTAAATTCAGTCAGTTAGCAGCCATCAAACTAGGTAAATCCCATTTATTGTGAGTTTTACTTTTATTAAATATATTTTGTTTTGTTTTGTTTATTATAGAGTTATGTAACTTTTAGCAATATTTTGGACAGTAATTTCTTTTTAAAGTTTATTTAATTACAGATCAATATTCATTTAAGGAAATTAATTTTATTTTAATTTCCTTTCTCTCTTTCAAATTAAATGCATTTTAGTCATTGCTAATTTAGTTTTGCTAGCAAACTAGATATTGTTGTATTATTTGCTACTTTGAAAACTCAGTTCAAGTGAGTGTTATCATCAAAGACCAATACTGTTATTTATTTATTTATTTATAGAACTTTCTCTACTGTTCAAATATAAAGTTACTTTTCTTAAAATATAGGTACCACAAAGTTGTTAGGGAAATATAATGTCTAAGCCATTGTGAGTATCTTCCTCACCGGCTTGACATTCTAAATCCAAATATGGTAAATCTGATTAATTTTCAATCTTCAAAGAAGTAATAATGTAATTAACTAAGAGTATTGTACTAATAAGTGCCCTACCTTAGAATTATTTGGACATTGTATTATCAGGACTTTTGCAATTTCTCAAGTGGATAATATTGGATTATTTTTGGATTAATTTTAATTAAGTTCGAATTCCAACGATGTATCCAATATGGAAGACGATGTCACTTGATGAAATCAGTTTTTGTTAATGAAAATCTATGAGCACATATTATTTTCCAGATAACTAACAAAATAATTCCTCTTGCTACAAACGAATTGACACAATTTCCAGTACAAAAATAACTCAAAAAGAAGACACAACTTAATATTCTAAAAGCCCAATTCTTCTACTGAATAGCTCGCTCCAAAACATCACTTATATATACCTGTTTTTACGTTAACAACAAAGGGGTCACAACCTTCTAGAAACTATCAGAACAAATTTACGTTCAAGAAATCAAGTAACCTGCGTATGACCCAACTCAAATAGAAAGATGTTTTTACTTTACTATATTTTGTCCTTGGAACCAACCAATCATTGCAAATGCTTGTTTAAAACTCGAAAACCAGGTCATAAATGAGGTCAACACCGGGTGTTCACTCTGTAGTACAGGTCGCCCCCCTTCAATGACCGAATCTTAAAACTTAAAATGCCAAATTTAAATCTAACAGACATACAATACAAATAAAAATAAATGACTTAGATTAAATATACGTAACACCTTCCCCCATAAAATAAAAAGAAAGGTTTATATGATAAAAGTTTCTTTTTACCACAAACCAATTTACAACTGAGGTTAAAAACATCGTATAAATTACAGTGTATATGATATAATACATTGTTATACACTGGAAAGAGCGTCTGCTATTAAATTATCTTACTTGTCCATGCCCCACAATATGTTCTAAAAAAGTCTCATTAGCACAGCATAACTCATTTTAGATAAATTAACTATCAAACATGCATCAGTGAGTCTGTCAAAGAATTTTCGAATTGTTGCTAGATGTTATATCCAGGTGTCGTTGTAGATGATGACGTCATCTATATAGGCATCACAATTTTCTAGACCAGAGGTGATCATATTCATAAGACGTTGAAATGTACTTGGCGACCCTTTCATCCCAGATGGCATTACTTTATATTGGTAAAGTCCATTTGGAGTCACAAATTCTGAGATTTCCTTTGCTCTTTCCATCAGTGGAATCTGCCAAAATCCTTTCAGATGGTCAGCTTTTGTGATATACTTGGCATTCCCGATTTTATCAATACAATCGTCAATTCTTGGTAATGGTAATGAATCTGGTTTTGTCACACTGTTCACCTTCCTATAATCAGTGCACATACGGAAAGTTTTATCTGGTTTTCGAACAATTATGCATGGTGAACTCCAATCACTTTTACTGGGCTCAATACAATCATTCTCCAGCAAATATTGAATTTTATTTTTTAAGCATTCCAGTTTGAGTGGATTCATCCTGTATGGATGTTGTTTAACAGGTTTGGAATTTACAATTTCAACGTCATGAAAAATTTTGTTTGTCCTTGTAGGAATATCTGGAAATAAGTGCTCATATTCAAATAATAACTGTTTCTGTTCATTTCTTTCTTGCACTTGTAAATGTGAATGTTCCTGGTCTAGATCTTTCATAATTTATGAATTACAAAGATTCGTCATTCCAATATCAATATAATCTGATGATATTTCTTCACTGAGTGGGACAGGTACAACTAAATTAATTACAGGTTGAACGAGGCTATCTCATTCAATATACTCTTTTAGCATCTTTATATGGCAGAGTTGGTTTTGTTTGCGCCTCCCAGGAATATTTATGATGTAATTTAAGTTATTAATTGTCCCGTCAACTGTGTAGGGACCATAATATTTGGCCTGAAGAGGATTTTCTGGCTTCGGTTTCGATTTTTTATCATATCTTGATTTCATTTTAGATTGAGCAGAGTGCAGATTTGCTCTTGCGACCGTACAAGCCTTTGACAACTTGTATCTAAAATTGGAAACATAATCAAGAAGATTGATCTCAGTATCTTTATTAGAGAGAAGTTTCTCTTTCAATAACTCCAATGGTTCACGCACAGTGTGCCCAAAAACCAGTTCAAAGGGACTGAACCCTAAAGATTCTTGAAATGATTCTCTAACAGCAAATAATAGTAAATGAATGCCTTCACCCCAATTTTTATTCGTATCAAAACAATATGATCGGATCATATTTTTCAAAGTCTGATGGAATCTTTCTAATAGCCCTTGGCTCAGGGTGATAGGCAGAATATTTGAATTGATGAATGTCCAATTCATACATAACTTGTTGGAAAATTCCAGACATGAAGTTTGAACCTTGATCAGACGGAACAGATTTGGGAAGACCATACTGAGTAAAAGACTTTATCAAAGCTTTTAGTATTGTTTTAGATTTTATATTCCTTAACGGAATTGCCTTTGGAAACCTTGTTGACGCACACATAATGGTCAACAGGTATTGGTTACCTGACTTGGTCATGGGTAAGGGACCTACACAATCTCCCATAATTTTACTAAATGGTTCGTCAGAGGCAGGAATAGGTTGTAGATGAGCCTTAGATATCTTCTGATTAGGTTTTCCTACCGTTTGACAAGTATGACAAGATGGTTTGGTGACACTTAATCCCGCGACATTTAATCCCGCAACAGTTAGTGCCTGACACTTAATCCCCCGACAGATAATCCCATTGACACTAAATCCCGCGATACTTAATCCCTCCCGCGAAAATGTAGACTAAGAAGAAATAAAACAAATTTATTTAACGCAATTTAATAAAAGGTAATCAGAAGTCTGCAAGTTGAATGTTAAGTGAAATAGAGAACTAAAAATTTAATTTAAAAATATTTATTTAACGCAATTTAATAAAAGGTAATCAGAACTCCGCATTTTAAATGTAAATTGAAATAGAGAACTTTAAATTTAAAACTTTCTCCCATCTTGTTTTTCATATCAGTGACAGCCTGAATCGCTAAGATAGACTCCTTGTTTCCGTCGTGATTGTGTTCAGCATCGCAACCGCGTATAATTTCATCGTCCTTGGTAGCAATACGTGCACGGCATCTGGTTTTCTGGTGAAGTTTGCAACGCCAATGAATTGTCCCATTCGTACACTCCGTATATTTGACGAATTCATATTGCTAGTGTAGCAAAGACTGCTTGCCTTTCGACGTTGTACCAAAAGCGATCTTATCAGCCATAATATATTATTTTTGTAGACTCTACACTGATATTACTAATAATATTAATATTATTATTCAATTAATACTTGTCCAAGTGAGTTAGCCAAGAAACTCTCATATGTATATGAGCATATAATGTGTCAAATACTTGTGTTTTATTTCTTCTTAGGTTACATGTCCGCGGGAGTGATTAAGGGTCGCTGGATTAAGTGTCAATGGGACAATCTGTCGGGGGATTAATTGTCAGGCATTAACTGTCGCGGGATTAAATGTCGCGGGATTAAGTGTCCGTACACCGACAAGATCTACAGTATTTGGCAACATCACTTTTGATTTTTGGCCAATAGAAGTGAGTCAAGATCTTGTGATAATTTTTATTAATCTCTAAATGACCAGCCAAAGGAGTTTCAATGGCCAAATTAAGTATTTCCTGTCTGTAATGTTTTGAAAGAAAGAGTGAAAATAACAAGCTAGTAAAACGTAATAAACAATTTATTGAGTACAAATATATTTTCAGAAAAGAAAAATAAACTTACGGTTTTAAGAATCATCTTTTAAAAAATTAATCCAAAAATAATCCAAATATTATCCACTAGAGAAATTGCAAAAGTCCTGATATTAAAAAGTCCAAATAAATCTAAGTTCGAATTCCAACGATGTATCCAATATGGAAGACGATGTCACTTGATGAAATCAGTTCTTGTTAATGAAAATATATGAGCACGTATTATTTTCCATGACTTATGTTAAATATACATAACAATACTGTACCTCAAGATGAAATTATCATATACCATACTGTACCTCAAAATGAAATGATGATATACCATACTGTACCTCAAGATGAAATTATCATATACCATACTATACCTCAGGATGAAATTATCATATACCATGATGTACCACAAGAGAATGATAGTATTTTGATTTAGTACAAAAAAAAACAACAATACTGTCATGGTTATGAAAGGACATTATTGAATGTTTCCTTAATAAATGAAAAGAACTCAAGAGTTCGAATTATACTACACTCTACCATCCAGAGTCAGCTGATAAGAAGTCAACTCATCCATGTTGCCGTACTCCAATATAATTTTACCATTAATTGTGATTTTTGCATTTACATACATATTTTGAACAGTGACAGTACCTCCATGACTTGAAAATGTACACACATATATTGAACAGTGATTGTGTTTCAATGATCTTAAAATGTACATATATATTGAACACTGCCTGCGCTTCAATGATTTCAAAATGTACATATATATTGAACAGTGACTGTGTTTCAATGATTTTAAAATGGAAACTCATATATGAACAATGACTGTGCTTCAATGATTTTAAAATGTAAACACACACACACTATCATATATATATATATATATATATATATATATATATATATATATATATATATATATATATATATATATATATATATATAGAGAGAGAGAGAGAGAGAGAGAGAGAGAGAGAGAGATAGATAGATAGATAGATAGATAGATAGATAGATAGATAGACTGTGATTTTGAAATTTGAAAATGTACATACATGTTTTGAACAGTGACTGTGCTTCCATGACTTGACAATGTAAACAAATATATTGAACAGTGACTGTGTTTCAATTATCTTAAAATGTATATATATATATATATATATATATATATATATATATATATATATATATATATATATATATATATATATATATATATATATATATATATATATATATATATATATATATATATATATATATATATTGAACACTGCCTGTGCTTAAATGGTTTCAAAATAGACATTTATATTGAACAGTGTGTTTCAATGATTTTAAAATGGAAACTCATATATGAACAATATATATATAGAGAGAAATAGAGACAGAGAGAGTGAGAGATAGATAGATAGATAGATAGATAGATAGATAGATAGATAGATAGATAGATAGATAGATAGATAGATAGATAGATGCATAGATAGATAGATAGATAGACTGTGATTTTGACATTTGAAAATGTAAACACATATTGAACAGTGAATGTGCTTCCATGATTTTCAAATGTAAAGACACACACACACAAACACACACACATACATAGATACATACACACACACTTACTTGCATACATATACATACACACACATATATTATATATATATATATATATATATATATATATATATATATATATATATATATATATATATATATATATATATATATATATATATTCAGATAATGACTGATGAGGACTGTCTTACAATGATTTGTATCTATATGGATCACACATCTGGGTAGAAACGAATTTCGGTTATATTTTCTAATTCGAATCGAAAACCATAAATTAGACTTTGAATTTACATAATCGACAATAACGTTGACACTATAAAATTTCAAAACTGAATCAAATTGTTATAAGCAATTTTCCATTGATTTATTATATGATGTATATTGAATTGAAATGGTTCATAATTATTATATAATTCTTTATAAAATCACTGCTATCTCCCACCACATTTCTCAATGATACTAGTAACACTATTATTTTAATCATTCAGATCACGTTACTGTTAAAAATTGTTACAGTCAGTTTAATAAATTTAGGTGCTAATATATGCGTGACTTTAATAATGTAATTAATTTCACCATTACATGGAGTATTACAACGTTGTTTTTTTCATTTAGACAAACAAGACAATTATATCTTAAGAGAAGCTGATAGTGTTGTGGCAAATACTGTGTTGATGTACAGTCACTATGAAATATTGAAAGGCATGTTCTATCATACCTATATTATTTATAAAAAGCATTTTAAAGTTCCTGAACTCTGATCTTCTTGATATATAACACACAGGTGTTACAATGTCATTATTCATCTTTGAGTTTACTTAACCATGTTTGGTATTTGTGTTTACGATTAGATTTACCATTATATATACGTGATGAATTCTGATCGATTTGATGAAATTGCGGATTATATGTTGGGCCATATACAAGAGGCTGCTAATGTTGATAACAATGTATTACCACTTGTTGATGAATATCTACTTCACGTTGGCTTTACGAACCAAAGTATAATCTACCCCCCCCACCGAAGTACTACAATCAGCTCGAAACCAGCTTTAACTGATAGCTTTATCACACTAAAACACTAGACAAAAGGATGAAGAACGTGTTTTCTGACATTTCCGTCAATAATCTCAGCCAAAGACGGTTTCTGCATGGATGAAGTTACATTCACAGTTAAATCCACTCCGTTTGCATTCCACGGTAATGATATTTAAAAAAACATTGACTCATACTATCTATCTATCTATCTATCCCTTAGTCTTGCCGACCCTTGGGGCACCACTGATGACGTGACAACCAGCTTCCTCCATTCCAATCTGTTCTCTGATACTCTCACTGTATCACTCAGATTCAGACCTGTCCACTCTGAGATGTTATCCTCCCATCTTTACCTCTGTCTTCCTCTCCTTCGCCCTCTCTGCACAATACCCTGCATGATTGTCTTATCGAGCCCTGTTGATCGTGTGACATGTCCATACCATTTCATTTTGCGCTTTGTCACAATGGTCAATAGCTTTTCATAGGTCCCAATGGCTTGCTTAATTATGTTTCCCACTTCCTCATTCGTGACATGATCTCTATGTGTAATGCCGAGCAACCTTCGAAAGCATCTCTTTTCAACAGCTTGTATTCTCCTTTCGAGATCCGCTGTAATGGTCCATGACTCACAGTCATATAGGAATACAGATGCAACCAAGGAGCGCATCAGTCTGATGTTTGAGCTGCCTGAGGTGTTTCTGTCTTTCCAAACTGTCTTCAGCCTTGCCATTGCTGTCATTGTCAACGCAATCCTGGACAATATTTCTGGTTTCGATCCCTCATCTGCCACGATGGCTCATAAGTACTTGAATCTATTAACTGTTTCCAGTGTTTGGCCGCTAAATATAATGTCAGTGCTGATGCCACTGGTGTTGTTGGTCATCAATTTGGTCTTCTCTGCACTGATTTCGATACCAAAAGCAGTAGCTGTCCTGTCCAGTTTTTCCACCAACTGAGCTAGCTCCTCATATCCTGCAGGGTCATCGATGTCAGCATCAAAGCGCAGATTCGTTACAATTCTGCATCCAATACTGACAGTTCATTCACGGTCTTCCAGTGCATGTCATGATTCTTTCAAGGAAGATGTTGAAGAGAGTAGGGGAAAGCAAGCAGCCCTGTTTGACTCCCACAGTTGTCCTAAACCAATCTCCTATTTGAACGTTGAAGCATATTGCTCTGATGGCCTTGCTGTAAAGGCTTTATATGACTTTGATCAAGTTAGCGTTGATGTTGTACAGCTTCATGGTTGACCAAAGGGCTGCATGCCATACGCTGTAAAACGCCTTTTTAAAATCTATAAAGACATGATAAAGGTCTTGTTGGTGCTGAAGGTATTTTTCACATAGTATTCTCAGGTTGAAAATCTGTTCAGTTGTGCTTCGCCCTGGTCTGAAGCCTGCCTGTTCTTGAACAATGATTTCCTCTGCCCGCGGCTTCATTCTGTTTAATATGATTTTTAGCATGACTTTGCTTGGGTGGCATATAAGAATGATTGTACGATAGTTGTGACATTGCTGCAAATTGCCTTTTTCGGGAGAGTTACTATGAGTGACTGAGTCCATGGTGTTGGCCATTCCCCTGTCTGCCAGATCTTGTTGGCGCTTATCATGGCTTCACCACTTTCTTGGACTAGTTCTGCAGGGATGTTGTCTACTCCTGCTGCCTTCCCTTTTTCGAATGCTTTCATTGCAGCCTCTACTTCTTTTCGGATGATGGGGTAGTTGTCAGTGTTGGTCACTGGTGGGGTGTTGAGTATGCCTAGGTCCCCTGTAGGTCTGTGGTTGTACAGGTCTGAGAAGTATTCTGTCCATCTCTTAAGAATGTCTTGTTCTTCTGTAAGACATTTAACTCCCTTATCTTGAATGATGGAGGAGCGTTATTGCTTTACATTGGTCAGGTCTTTCACCAGTTGGTATGCATTGTTGCTATTATTTTTATTTAGATTGTTTTCTATATCTTTACACTGGTCTTCAATGCATGATTTCCTTGCCTTTATCATGCTTTTCTTGATAACCTGGTTGATTTCCTTGTATTGTTTGCTCCTTCTACTTCTGACTTCTTCTTCTTTATCTCTCGACGATCTTCACACAGATCAAGCATGGCAGTTGTAATCCAAGATTTCTTTGGTTGTCGATCTTTGCCAATGATCTCACTGGCTGTTTGGGTCACAGTGCTATGTTAAATGTGTCGATGATTGTGACTCATACACAAATTGACAAATCTCGATTGTTATTTACCATGGACGCCCTTTCAAACATCATTCAGTGGCGTAATTGATTCGTTTCTATATGAATGTGATCTTAAGGCCCCAGAGCACACAACTGCCTTAGACGTAAATCATCGGGGTAAATATCTTCATTAACTATAGGACAATTGTACCAGTACAAAAAATCATTGACTCGATGTGCTTGACTTGGACGTGATGGGTCTGGTGAGTCTGGACATAGCATGGTTATCGAGCAATGATAACACGCGGCCATAGTATTAATTTAACTGTTATAGTCTCACCAGGCTACCAGTATTAAACGATGATCGAAGCGGAACAACAACAGCGCGATGATATCACCTTGAGAAGTGCCATGCTCATAAAATACAAATACGTGACTTCGGCTGTAGATGTTATTTGCGGAAATTGTCCACGAAACGGGTTGTTTACACTAACATTGCTGAAATGTTATACACAACAACAGTCTTTGCCACGCCAGTTGGATTTGTTGTTGGATATGTAATAATATTAACCGATATCGTAGTCGGTGCTAGTTAATCTGTACAGAACTGCGTTCTCGAATACATATACATTCATACGTCCTCGAGGGCTTACCAAAGCAGTTCCAGTACAATTAGTAAATTATATTCTGTTGAAATCGAAGATAATCAGTCAAAAACTACTGCACCTTTATCTGAATAATTAAATTTTGAATAGTAATTTAATCAAATCATGGTATCATACGTTAAACTGATTAGGCATTTTTCACAAAACTAGAATTCGGGCTTTCATTTCTCTTCCATATGTACCTGCTTCATAATTTACATTTTGAAGAGTTTAGGTTATCGTGAACATTATCTTAACTGTGTTCATTCTAACATCCCATTATACTTTACAATTTCACTTTTAGCTATGGTAATTGATATGTTTATTTTACTGTATACGTATTCAGCTTAAGCTACTTTAATACTATCGGATCGATTTACTATTTCAAATTAAAGATATAATGTTGAAGTAAAACTGTTTGAAAATTAAAGTATTATTTATTTTGTCCTTTTTCAACAATATTCGGTTTGTTCTTCATCTGCATCACGTCTCTGAGTAAATTATTATTACATTATCTTTATCTGCCTGGGGTTTGTAACTTATTCGTCATTGTACCTATCGACTCGACAGAAATAGTGTTGCATGAATGATAACCCAGCCAACGGTCATGCCAAGTCCACTGATAACATGAACTGAACTCACATGATATGGATTTCCACGTGAACGTTACGTGCGTTGATGTAGAATACGATATACAGGATGCGATCTTCACTTAGTTTATTCTCAAACGACGCGTGTACCTGTATTTCCTTGTCTGATCCTGTGATATTTGATTTTATCTATATTTACATCACAGTGCATTTTACAAAGAACAAACATTAGTAAGTCATTCTCGACTTTACAATGTGTTATATAAATATCCAATAATAATATAATTGTTCTAAAGCTTAAGCTTGTAAGATTGATTTCATTGTAAATGGGTTGCATTATTTTACTGAATTCGTATGAAATTAGTAGCACCATTTTGATATCTCGCTGCAGCCAATCACAAAATGTAAACCTCATACATATAACCACATGTAGTATTAGGAGTAGTAAATACTTCAATGTAAAAAAGGAGCCGTATTGGCAAAATAAGTTTCATAATTTATCGTTCCTATTTTTTCACATGTGAAATATATGTCCATATACCTTAATAAATTTATATCCTTAATATGTTCACATGTTACAAATATATCCATATATTTTCACATGTCAAAATATTAGATTTGCCATCATGCCTTTCCACACCTGTGTGAGCCTACAAAATGTGAACCTGCAACAACGAAACAAGACTTTTATAGCTGAAAATTACAATGGTGAATGATTCCTGTAGAATAAAAGCACAGTGCGTGTTGTCGTAAACATTAATCTGTTCTGCCTGGGGTTTGAATTTAATGTCACCAAGGTGAATTGCGGTACAATAACAAAGTGTAAAGCAAACCAGGGAAACATTTATGAGGTATGCGGCCATTTTACAGAAGTGTTATTAATACAGATGGACTAAAGAGAATTTTATGGGAGTTATATAAATGTTGTTAGTTTGCCTGACATTACTTGCGTTGAATATTGATCCTGACTGGCCAAGCTAAATGAGATGTGTTTTCATTATTCTGTCGATGGAGAAAGTCTGAGGTGCTCTGATAACAATACAGAATACTCTTCCAGTTGAACAGGTGTCCAAGGGACGTGGGGGTCTGAAAATATTTGTGACCTGAAAGCAGTGTAGAAACAGAATTAAGTCTCTTTTGGAAAGCGAGTGAGGGCTCTGAAAGGAAATGTTAATCTCGGTTACATACGATGTGTTTGCTGTTGTAAGTTTTGAAGTATTGTTGAATATATTCATCTTAAATTCATACTTCAATTTTCCTTTAGTACGGAGATAGTCGTGCATGTTATGTGATTCAAATATTATAGGAAAAGCATGCAATATTAGTTATATTAATGAGTACAGATTCAGTTGTTTTGTCGTTATACAATTCGTGTTGTCCATGAATTTCCTATGATACGAACTGTGTGAATATGTATGTTAGCTGTCTTAAATGATGCTAATAATTGATTTTTCTTATCTCTGGAAATGCATGTTAATGAATTGTCAATTAGAAAAGTAACGTAGTTAGTACAAGGAATAAAGTCTATTAATTCATAAGAAATTACGTTGGGTGTTTCCATCAGCAGAGAATTGAGGTTCCTTTCTACTGGCATAGCTCATCTGGTAATGTATAACCATAGCGGGTTGTGATGGTTTATATAATGATGTCTAATTATGTCATGGTCTCAGTAGGAATGCGAGAGAATATATAAATACCTAACTGCATCTTAATAGTGTTGTGCGTATTTATTAGATGCGAAATAACCTGCCTAATATCGATAGTCGATTTATAAAGGAGAAAAATGGGACAAATAGTTTGACCACATAAGAAGAAATCCTGACGTATTTATCAAGGGTACTATGGGTTTTAAATAAGTAAAAATGCCTCAGTACCAGTATTGAACAGTTTAAAAATAGCAAATTCTGCAACCAAGAGATTGATGACCCGAATAGGCTATTAGAGAGAGAGAGAGAGATAGAGAGAGAGAGAGAGAGAGAGAGAGAGAGAGAGAGAGAGAGTATGAATATGGACACGCGGATCTTTCACCAGCAATGATATGGAAAGGACCGGAAGCATCAGGTGATGAGATCATCCAGGCAATCTAAGTTGGATCAGTCATGATGAAATGTGTTCTATCTCTATAACAGAACGGCTGCTTGAATTTGTTACTCTGTTTCTGAGCGAAAGTGAATCATTAAAATGTCATTTTGGAATCTATATTGTTTAGGCAATTCTAAAAACTTATATGTTTTACAGGCAGGGACTCGTGTTATTCAATATCTCTGTATATACATGTTTTCTACGCAGTAATATCACATTTGATTATATTCTTAGCTCGATCTGGGCAATTACACCGTGGTCGATCGTCTCTCGAAGAACAAGATCCAAAAACAATCAGGAGCAGGTAGAGATCACACATTGCCGTCACCTATTCACAAAAATTTATTTATATGGCTGCGTTAATCTATATCGACGTGTATTTATATATAGAACAGTGAATTTAAAGTATTCCTCAGTTTTATGGACTGTGCGCATAGCCTTAGGACAGTTAAATTAATATATCCGTCAATATGTATCGACTGTTTGGGTAGACATTTCACAGTAAATATAATATATTCATAAAAAATATAGACATAAACGTACAGTCACTTGCCACTTGAATTGTGATCATGGTTTATTTTTGAGAGCACTTGTTGAGTATCATGAAGACTTTGAGTAGATAGAGACATTGAAATAGACTTTTGATGTGGTTCCCATTCCTGGAAAGTTAGAATTATTTGAAATTTCGGAAATTCTCATATCCCCCAACAAAAAGAAACATAAAGATCCACTTTACTTTATAAGAACCTGTATATGATATACTTCTTTGAATGATTCTATTACAGAATGTTAGTATATAAAGTAATGATATACGTAAGAATGCATTTATATAACGTAAATACGTACTAATGTACGTATATATAGTTAATATGTAGAATTGGAGATATATAAAGTAAATAGCTCTTAGTACTTATTTTTAAAAGTCTTGAGTTTGACTCAGCCGGGTATCGAACCCACGCCCTCCCGCATTTGAGGCAGACGCTATAACAGGTAAGCCACCATATTTTATGTATACTTGTACCATATACAAAATATTTGGGTATAAAAAGCAAGAACAGATTAGAAAGAATTACCTCTGAAACAGACAGATCTCCAACATATTTGGGCATAAAGAGCACGAACAGATTAGAAAGAATGACCACTCAAACAGACAGATATACAACATATTTGGGCATAAAGAGCAAGAACAGATTAGAAAGATTGACCTCTCAAACAGACAGATATACAACATATTTGGGCATAGAGAGCCAGAACAAATTAGAAAGAATGACCTCTCAAGCAAACAAATATACTACATATTTTGGCATAAAGTGCAAGAACAGATTAGAAAGAATGACCACTCAAACAGACAGATATACAACATTTTTGGGCATAAAGAGTAAGAACAGATTAGAAAGAATGACCTCTCAAACAGACAGATTTACAACATATTTGGGCATAAAGAGCAAGAACATATTAGAAAGAATAAACTCAAACAGACAGATATACAACACATTTGGGCATAAAGAGCAAGAACAGATTAGAAAGAATGAGGTCTGAAACAGACAGATATACAATATATTTGGGCATAAAGAGGAAGAACAGATTAAAGAGAATGACTTCTCAAACAGTTAGATATGCAACATAATTGGGCATAAAGAGAAAGAACAGATTATAAAGAATGATCTCCTAAACAGTCAGATATACAACATATTTGGGCATAACAAGCAGAACATATTAGAACGAATGACCTCTCAAACAGACAGATATACATGATATTTGGGCATAAAGGGGAAGAACAGATTAGAAAAAATGACCTCTCAAACAGAAAGATATACAACATATTTGGACATAAAGGGCAAGTAAGATTAGGCAGAATGACCTCTTAAACAGACAGATTTACAACATATTTGGGCATAAAGAGCAAGAATAGATTAGAAAGAATGTCCTCTGAAACAGGCAGATATACAACATATTTGGGCATAAAGAGCCAGAACAGATTGGAAAGAATAAACTCTGAAACAGACAGATATACAACATATTTGGGCATAAAGAGGAAGAATAGATTATAAAGAATGACCTCGTAAACAGACAGATATACAACATTATTGGGTATAAAAAGCAAGAATATATTAGAACGAATGACCTCTGAAACAGACAGATGTACAAGATATTTGGGCATAAAGAGCAAGAACAAATTATAAAGAATGACCTCGAAAACAGACAGCAAGTAATATTCAACTAAAGCTCTGTGCTCTTGGACCCAGTCATATTCCCTACACCGTTATTTTAATAGCGATATCTTATCTATTTAAAGTAGATATAAGTCAATACATCTGCTTCTCTCGTCATTCGTCTTGCCCGTTTGTTCCAGCTAAGTACACTTGATATCTTGCAATCTGCAAATTAAGTTAGTGTCGTCTGTTGCAATGTCGTTTGTAAGGTAAGATCTATTTTGACAAAATATCTTTCTGTATACATACAAGCACGTTTTCATCATTTATATATTTTAAGTACAAGATGCCTAATATATTGAAACGTATGTTATTTGTGTACTGAATGTGCATTATATTGATGTCGTATATAGGATGTGTACTGAATGTGTATTATATTCATGGTGTATGCTTGCTATATACTGAGTATGTATTATACTCCAGCAATACGTGCTTCGTTACTACTTTAAGTCTGTCTCGAGGATGTTGTTAGCAGCAGTGTCAAGGAACCATGTAATGTAAAATGTGGCCGTTTATAGTGATATCTAGCACATGGTCATAATGCCTCAGGCTTAGAAGAAGACTTCTCAGAAAAAGACAAAGTACCTGACAATAAAAGACTGAGAAGCTCATGTGTCCCTTAAAATTTTAATAGGGTGGGATTGGCTGAATCACCGACGAGTCATATAGAATCCTTCGATATGGATGGTTCATAATTCTCCATAATAAAATCAGACTTGGAGTTATTAGACCCAACAAATGTATTGCTTTCAATACATGACCGTGACCTTGACCTCTTAGAAATAAGAGCATTTGGAACAGGTCTGTATTGATTCTGATGGCCATTTTTCAATTTGTAGCAATCAGAAATAACGTGTCCTTTTTTCTTGCAATAGGTACACGTCGGAAGAGACAAGGATCTAGAATCAAGCTTCTCTGAAGTTTGATTTTTGAAAGTTGTGCTAGTTTGAGTTTTTAAAGAGCTGGTATTAGGCTGAAAAACGTTTCTGCCAGAAGACTGTTGAGTAGAAGTCTTATTAACAAAATTAACTTTATGTGTCAAAGAATATTCGTCAGCAGCTCGAGCAGCATTCTCCAAGGTTTCAATTCTATGCTCATCGAGATAAGTTTTAACGTCACGATGGACACAGTTTTTGAACTCTTCAATTAATATAGTTTGCTTGAGATTTTGATAATCGTGTTCGACTTTCTTGGCTAAGCACCATCTATCAAACAACTGATCTTTTTCTCTAGCAAATTCGACAAGAGTTGGTCCAGCTTCTTTTCTGTAATTTCTGAATTTTTTGTCGATAAGCTTCAGGGACTAACTCATAACACATTAAAATGCATTCTTTAACCATAGTCACCACTTTGGTGAACAGACAGTGAAGTGTAAATCTCACTAGCCATACCAGTGAGTACACATGGCAATAACTGAGTCCAATGCTCCTTTGGCCACTTTAAATTTTTTGCAACTTTTTCAAAATGAATGAAGTATTTGTCTACTTCTTTTTCCCTGAAAGGGGGCACTAATCTAATATTCCTTGCTAAATCAAAACTTAAATTTGGATTTGAAGTATGATATTGATATTCCCTTTCTTCCTTCTCTTTGTCATATTGTAATTGTCTTTCTCTTCTTTGTCATATTGTAATTGTCTTTCTTTCTCCCTTTCCTGTCTCTCTCTCCTCTGTTCATATTGTAATTGTCTTTCTTTCTCCCTTTCCTGAAATTTCAGCTTCTTCAACTCTAATTCCATCTTGAATTTTAATTCTAATTACTTTAGTTTCATGTCAGAGTCTGATGCAGACTTACTGACCGAAATCAAAGCACTTTTTTCCAAAACATTATTTTGTACCAAATATTTGACCAAAATTGTTTTGACATCTTGTTTCGTTAAAGAAGCCTTGACTTCAGAAAGATCATATTTTCTGGCAAGCTGAATCAACTCATCTTTTTTGAAAAAATCTAATTGCTCCTGAGTATGATTAGAAAGAAATATTTCTACTTTAGATGTCATTTTAATACAAGCCTGTCAATCTCACTAAAGATTTAAAAAATTTCAAAAACTAGGGGTATTCAAATTTTAAAAAAAGTTTTTTGAAACAAATTCTAGCCAAATTCCAATTTATCTCAATCACGGACGAGCCCCCAATTTCTATGTTACGTGCTAAGGCTCGAATAAACAGTAACATAGAAAGAGTGAAAATAACAAGCTTGTAAAATTTAATAAACAATTTATTGAGTACAAATATTTTTCAGAAAAGAAAATAAACTTACAGTTTTAAGCATCAATTCCAAAATTAATCCAAAAATAGTCCAAATATTATCCACTAGAGAAATTGCAAATGTCCTGATAATAAAATGTCCAAATAATTCTAAATTTGAATTCGAACGATGTATCCAATATGGAAGACGTTGTTACTTGATGAAATTATTTCTTATTAATAAAAATGTATGGCACATATTCTTTTCCAGATAACTAACAAAATAATTCCTCTTGCTCCAAACGAATTGACACAATTTCCAGTACTCGGTAATTAAAAAAAAAACTAAAAAGAATGCACAATTTAATATTCAAAAAGCCCAATTCTTTTACTGAATAGCTCGATCCAAAACATCGCGTATATATCTGTTTTTACCTAAACAAGAAAGGGGTCACGACCTTCTAGAAACAATCAGATCAAATTTACG
>JAQISU010000363.1:242500-405454 GCA_029339505.1 Unio delphinus | reverse complement strand
GGGAAAATGTGAACACTTATTCCGTGTTTACTCAGGCTGGGTAAATGTGAACACTTATTCCGTGTTTACTCAGGCTGGGTAAATGTGAACTGTGAAAAATTGGAACATTTAGTCTCTGTTTACTCAGATGCACACATCTGAACACTTATTCGGTGCTTTTACAGACCATTACATGCCGTTACGAATTTGAACACCTTATTCTTTGTTTACTTAAGGCTGTGAAAAAATGTTATTATTACGTGATAAAACACCTTATTATGTGCCTTCTCATGCTGCGATAAATGTGATTATTACACTTTTAACCAAATTATTATGTGCTTACTCAGACAGTGACAAATGTGGTTATTACACTTTTAACCAAATTATTCTGTGCTTACTCAGTGACAAATGTGGTTATTACACGTTTAAACAGATTAGTATGTGCTTACTCAGGCTGTGATAAATGTGGTTATTACACGTTTAAACAGATTAGTATGTGCTTACTCAGGCTGTGATAAATGTGATTAGTACACTTTCAACAGATGGAAGATATGTATTTAATTCTGTCTCTCTAGATATACTACTCTTTTTACCAATGAAGTGATAATATGGTCTCTCTAGATATACTACTCTTCTTACCAATGAAGTGATAATACTGTCTCTCTAGATATACTACTCTTTTTACCAATGAAGTGATAATATTGTCTCTCTAGATATACTACTCCTTTTTCCAATGAAGTGATAATACTGTCTCTCTAGATATACTACTCTTTTTACCAATGAAGTGATAATACTGTCTCTCTAGATATACTACTCCTTTTTCCAATGAAGTGATAATACTGTCTCTCTAGATATACTACTCTTTTACCAATGAAGTGATAATACTGTCTCTCTAGATATACTACTCTGTTTACCAATGAAGTGATAATAATGTCTCTCTAGATATACTACTCTTTTTACCAATGAAGTGATAATACTGTCTCTCTAGATATACTACTCCTTTTACCAATGAAGTGATAATACTGTCTCTCTAGATATACTACTCTTCTTACCCATGAAGTGATAATACTGTCTCTCTAGATATACTACTCCTTTTTCCAATGAAGTGATAATACTGTCTCTCTAGATATACTACTCTATTTACCAATGAAGTGATAATAATGTCTCTCTAGATATACTACTCTTCTTACCAATGAAGTGATAATAATGTCTCTCTAGATATACTACTCTTCTTACCAATGAAGTGATAATACTGTCTCTCTAGATATACTACTCTTCTTACCAATGAAGTGATAATACTGTCTCTCTAGATATACTACTCCTTTTACCAATGAAGTGATAATACTGTCTCTCTAGATATACTAATCCTTTTACCAATGAAGTGATAACACTGTCTCTCTAGATATACTACTCTTCTTACCAATGAAATGATAATACTGTCTCTCTAGATATACTACTCTTTTTACCAATGAAGTGATAATACTGTCTCTCTAGATATACTACTCCTTTTACCCATGAAGTGATAATACTGTCTCTCTAGATATACTACTCTTTTTACCAATGAAGTGATAATACTGTCTCTCTAGATATACTAATCCTTTTACCAATGAAGTGATAATACTGTCTCTCTAGATATACTACTCTTCTTACCAATGAAGTGATAATACTGTCTCTCTAGATATACTACTCCTTTTTCCAATGAAGTGATAATACTGTCTCTCTAGATATACTACTCTTCTTACCAATGAAGTGATAATACTGTCTCTCTAGATATACTACTCTTCTTACCAATGAAGTGATAATACTGTCTCTCTAGATATACTAATCCTTTTACCAATGAAGTGACAATACTGTCTCTCTAGATATGCTACTCTTCTTACCAATGAAGTGATAATACTGTCTCTCTAGATATACTACTCTTTTTTCCAATGAAGTGATAATACTGTCTCTCTAGATATACTACTCCTTTTTCCAATGAAGTGATAATACTGTCTCTCTAGATATACTACTCTTCTTACCAATGAAGTGATAATACTGTCTCTCTAGATATACTACTCCTTTTACCAATGAAGTGATAATACTGTCTCTCTAGATATACTAATCCTTTTACCAATGAAGTGATAATACTGTCTCTCTAGATATACTACTCTTCTTACCAATGAAGTGATAATACTGTCTCTCTAGATATACTACTCTTTTTACCAATGAAGTGATAATACTGTCTCTCTAGATATACTAATCCTTTTACCCATGAAGTGATAATACTGTCTCTCTAGATATACTACTCCTTTTACCAATGAAGTGATAATACTGTCTAGATATACTAATCCTTTTACCAATGAAGTGATAATACTGTCTCTCTAGATATACTACTCTTCTTACCAATGAAGTGATAATACTGTCTCTCTAGATATACTACTCTTTTTACCAATGAAGTGATAATACGGTCTCTCTAGATATACTACTCTTCTTACCAATGAAGTGATAATACTGTCTCTCTAGATATACTACTCTTCTTACCAATGAAGTGACAATACTGTCTCTCTAGATATACTACTCTTTTTACCAATGAAGTGATAATACTGTCTCTCTAGATATACTACTCTTTTTACCAATGAAGTGATAATACTGCATCGCTACGAGTGGAGCTATAGCAGCCATAAATATAGCATATCTACTTTCTTGTAACGACATTTAAAGGATAAAAATGATGATTTGCATTTTACAATATTTAACTATACGATTAACACTAAAGACAAATAGCATTACATCGCCAAAGTAATTCTCGAGATTTGCACAAATTTACGAACCTAATTGTGTTTAAACAAATTAATCCTCTATATTAAATATTTGAAAATGTCCATTGTCCGATTGCTGACCATTGCCATCTAACAATGGAAGTATTTCTTTTCGATTACTCATTTCTGCGTTAACACATTTGTTCTTGAGAGTAAAAGTACTTATTGTTGGGTGTGGTTAACATCGCAGGCAGCCAGATCCGACAGCCAATATTGCATATAATCTTTTTTGTTTTACAAGTATATATTTTAATAACTTTTAGTAGCTCAGTTATGATTTCCTGCATATTTTGGTTATTCCAGAATTTCAGAGTACATTATGTGAACTTGAATTGCTTGCAGTCTAGATCCATTACTAATGCTTCACCTAAGTGAGGTTACTAATATCGGTTTACCGTCGGCACCTAAGTGATGTTAGTTGTTTTCAATTAACTATTAGCATCTGAACAAAGCAACTCATTTTTAGTTACAAATCAACACATAATCCATGCTCCCTTATTTTCTGACACAGTTATAAATGTGTTGAGAGTCAAAATCTGTAATTATCCAAGTCAATGTATTACACTTCATCGATATTTGTTGCCAATATCATTTACAGTTTGTCGTTTAGTGTAGGATAATAGTCGACACCGAATATAAAATACACCATTAACAATTTTAGTCAAATTTAATGGTAGTTGGCATTGAAAACTATTTTAAACAATCTATCACAGACAATCCATATTTATTGTTTGAAGTTTCGTTTTAGGCACTTCTTGAAGTTACTTCACAAACACTTGCATGCAATTTCATTTATATATATATATATATATATATATATATATATATATATATATATATATATATATATATATATATATATATATATATATATTGTTACGGCTATTGGATTTAATTTATTTATTTTTTATTGTTAAATCCAAATTTGTCATTTAGGGTTTAATATTCATTGATTGGGAGATTTTTTCTAGAAAATTCAGGTTGACCACTCTAACTGTAAACAAGTTTTTGACCTTGGCTTGGTTACTTCTTTATCTGACCTTGCTTCAGATTGATAAACAGGTCTTTAAAACTATTGGTTAATTTCAAGGACAAAGTTTTATTTTTAGTAATTCGTGGCTTATTTTCTTCTGGATCATTTTATTATTACGTGACTAGGTGAAGGTAGACTCTTCCTCTGACTTTCTATCAATTTCTAGAAAATCACGTGATCACTTGTTTACTTCAGAAAAACAGTTGTATATAGCTGTGTTTTGGAAGCTAACATTAGTAGAATCTCTGGGCTGTAAAGTTATTAGTTGTGTATTTATGTTCGAGTTATAATTATCTTGTTCTGGACTTTGTGTCAATTCGTTGGAAAAGAAGAATTATTCTATTTATTTGGAAAAAGGACATGTGTTTCATAATTTCATCTGGATGATATTAAAACACGAACTGCATCACGTGACATTGTCAGCCATTTTGGATTACATCGTCAAGATTCGAACCTGGAACTATTAGAACATTTATTTATCAGGACTTGCAATTCCATTAGTGGATTATTTTGTGAATTCTATATTTGTTGGATTTGATTCTCTAAAACCGTAAGTTTATTTATTTCATGAAAATAATTGTACTTAATAAATTCATTGTTCAAGTTATACAAGCTTGTTAGTTTTCACTCTTTCTGTGTTGCTGCTTATTCGAGTCTAAGCACGTAACATAGAATTGGGGGGCTCGTCCGGGATTGAGATTTGAGACAAATTTGAATTTAAATTTGAATTTCCCCTAGTTTTTGAAAATTTAAAATCTTTAGTGAGACTGACACGCTTGTATTAAAATGACATCTAAGGTAGAAATATTTCTTTCTAATCCTACCCAGAAGCAATTAGATCTTTTCAAAAAAGATGAGTTGGTTCAACTTGCCAAAATATACGATCTTTTTGAAGTGAAGGCTTCTTTAACGAAACAAGATATCAAAAAGATTTTGGTCCAGTATTTGGTAGAACAGGATCTTCTGGAACAAAGTGCTTTGATTCCAGTCAGTAAGTCTGCATCAGACTCTGACATTAAACTAAAGGAATTAGAATTAAAATTCCAGATGGAATTAGAGTTGAAGAAGCTGGAATTTCAGGAAAGGGAGAAGGAAAGACAATTACAATTTGAAAAAGAGGAGAAAGAGAAACAAATTGAATTACAAAAAGATCAAATGCTAATTGAGAGAGAGGAGAAAGAGAAACAAATTGAATTACAAAAAGAACAGATGCGGATTGATAGAGAGAGAGAGAGGAGAAAGAGAGACAATTACAATTTGAAAAAGAAGAAAGAGAGAGACAAGAAAGGGAGAAAGAAAGACAATTACAATCTGAATTAGACTTTAAGAAGCTGGAATTTCAGGAAAAGGAGAAAGAAAGACAATTACAATTTGAAAAAGAGAGAGAGAGAGAGAGAGAGAGAGAGAGACAGAGAGACAGAGAGAGAGACAGAGGAAAGGTTACCAAAAAAAAAACAAATTGAACGAGAGAGAGAGAAGGAAGAAAGGGAATATCAGTGTAAAATGAAAGAAATGGAGCTGGCAAGTGAGAATCACCATCATACTTCAAATCAAAATTTTGTTTTAGCAAGGAATATTAGATTAGTGCCCCCTTTCAAAGAAAAAGAAGTAGACAAATATTTTATTCTTTTTGAAAAAGTTGCAGAAAATTTAAAGTGGCCAAGAGAGAATTGGACTCAGTTTCTACAATGTGTAATTACTGGTAAGGCTAGTGAGATTTACACTTCACTGTCTGTTCAGCAAAGTGGTGATTATGACGTAGTTAAAGAATGCATTTTATGAGTTAGTCCCTGAAGCTTAAAGGCAAAAATTACAGAAAAGAATCCGGACAAACTCATGTCGAATTTGCTAGACAAAAAGAGCAGTTGTTTGACACATAGTGCTTGACCAAGAAAGTCGAGCAAGATTATCAAAATCTCAAGCAAATTGTATTAATTGAAGAGTTCAAAAACTGTGTCCATAATGATGTTAAAACTTATCTTGATGAGCATAAGATTGAAACCTTGGAAAATGCTGCTCGAGCTGCTGACGAATATTCTTTGACACATAAAGTTTCTTTTGTTAACAAGACATCTACTCAACAATTTTCTGGCAGAAAAGAATTTCCGCCTAATTCAAGCCCTTCTAAAACTCAAACTAACACAACTTTCAAAAATCAGACTTCAGAGAAGTGTGATTCTAGATCCTTGTCTCTTCCGACGTGTAACTTTTGCAAGAAAAAAGGACACGTTATTTCTGATTGCTAAAAATTGAAAAATAGGCATCAGAATCAAGATAGACCTGTTCCAAATGCACTTATTTCCAAGAGGTCAAGGTCACAGTCATGTATTGAAAGCAATACAATTGTTGAGTAAAATAAATCCCAGTCTGATTTTGATATGGAGAATTATGAACCATTCATATCGAAGGGTTCTATATCACTCTTGGGTGATTCAGCCAATCCCACCCCTATTAAAATTTTAAGGGGCACAGGAGCTTCTCAGAGTCTTTTATTATCAGGTACTTTGCCTTTTTCTGAGAAGTCTTCTTGTAATGAAAGTGTTCTTATTCAGGGAGTAGAGTGCGGCTTTGTTAATGTTCCTCTCCATTGTGTAAATTTGTCATCAGACTTAGTGTCAGGACCTGTGACAATCGGAACAGTCTCGGTTTTACCCGTCGAAGGTGTAGATTTATTGCTAGGCAACGACTTAGCTGGGGACAAGGTTGTAGTTAATCCACTGTAACTGACAAGCCTAATTTGGATCAGAAAGTTGATCCAATTGAAAAAGAAATCCCTGATATAGTTCAAGCATGTACAGTTACTAGAGCTATGGTAAAGAAAGCTCTTGAGAATGAAGTTGAAAAGGGCAGTATTCCCTTCGTTGACATATGCATGGGTCAGGTTTATGTTATTGAGGGCAGTATTCCGTTATCTGACATCTGCGTGGGTCAGGCTTATGCTGAAAAAGCCAGTATTCCTTCAACTGACGCTTGTAAAGGTCAGGTTTTTGATGAGGTCACATTTACTCTTGGTTTAGATTAATCAGAAGGTATTGATCATAGTGATCCTCTTTTGACAACTCATTCTCTTTATTCTAATCAGGGTGATGATCTTGAGAATTGTGTTATAAAAGGCAGCATTCCTTCAACTGGCGCTTGTATAGGTCAGGTTTTTGATGAGATCACTTTTACTCTTGGTTTAAATCAATCAAAAGGTATTGATCATAGTGATCCTCTTTTAAAAACTCATTCTCTTAATTAGGGTGATAAACGACAGTCACTTGTCGTCGAACAGGAAAAAGATCCTGAGATCTCCTGTTTGTTTCAAAGGGTCATAAATGAGACTGAAGTTACTGTCTGTTATTTCATTAAAAGTGGAATTCTTATGAGAAAATGGAGACCTCCCGAGGTACCTGCTGGTGATGAATGGTCAGTGAACTATCAAATAGTAGTTTCAAAACCTTACAGACAGGAAATACTTAATCTGGCCCATGAAACTCCTTTGGCTGGTCATTTAAGGATTAATAAAATGTATCACAAGATCTTGACTCATTTCTATTGGCCAAAAATCAAAAGTGATCTTGTCAAATACTGTAGATCTTGTCATAATTGTCAAATGGTAGGAAAACCCAATCAGAAGATACATAAGGCTCATCTGCAACCTATTCCTACGTTTGATGAAACATTCAGTAGAATTATGGTAGATTGTGTGGATTCCTTACCCAAGACCAAGTCAAGTAATCAATTAAAGTTAAAAATGAAACTATGGTTTGAAAGAACTGAAAGGTAGAGAACTTTTGAGTCTGATAATGGAGTTGTGTTACTCTTGTTCATTCTTCTTACTTTTCTTCAGATTAGATATTACAGCCCTTACAAAATTAAGAAGAAAATGAATTAGTTAAATTATAGTATTAGTGCTCCTGGGATCTAAATAAATTATAGGATTACCAGTATAATGAAAGAGATATCCATGTTAAATATGTAATTAATTTAGTGGTACCTGTCCCACTTAGTGAAGGAATATCATCAGGATTCGACTGATATTGGAGCGAAGAATTGTTGGAATTCAAAAACTATGAAAAATCTAGACCAGAAACTTTCATATTTGCAAGTACAAGAAAGAAATGAACTGAAAGTTATTATTAGTATATGAGCACTTATGTCCAGATATTCTTAGAAGGACAAACAAAATTTTCATGACGTTGAAATTGAAAATTCCAAACAGCATCCATGCTGGACGAGTCCACTCAAACAGGAATACTTGAAAAAGGAAATTCAGTATTTGCTGGAGAATGATTTTATTGAGCCCAGTAAAAGTGATTGGAGTTCACCATACATACTTGTTCCAAAACCAGATACAACTTTCCGTATGTGCACTGATTATAGGAAGGTGAACAGTTTGACAAAAACAGATTCATTCCCATTTCCAAGAATGGACTATTGATAAATTGGGAATGCCAAGTATGTCACCAAATTTTGACCTTCTGAAAGGATTTTGAAAGATTCCACTACGGAAAGAGCAAAGGAAATGTCAATATTGTGACTCCAAATGGACTCGACCAATATAAAGAAAGTCCAATTCAACTTCTCATAAAACTGATCATCTCTGGTCTAGAAAATTGTGACGTCATCATCTACAACGACACCTGGAGAGAACATCTAACAACAATTAGAACATTTTTTTGACAGACTCACTAATGCATGACTGACTGTTAATTTATTTAAAAGTGAGTTCTGCCCTGCTGGACATTTTGTGGGACATGGACAAGTTAAAAGGTTGAGGCTTTTTCTTGATAATGTAATTGCAGGCGCTTTTCCTGTGTATAACAATTCATTATATTGTGTAATTTATACTAGTTCTTTTAATTTCAGATGTAAATTGGTTTGTGATGAAAAGAAAGTTTTATCATATAAACCTTTCTTTTTATTTTATTGGGGAAGGTGTTACGGCTATTGGATTTAATTTATTTATTTTTTATTGTTAAATCCAAATTTGTCATTTAGGGTTTAATATTCATTAATTGGGAGATTTTTTCTAGAAAATTCAGGTTGACCACTCTAACTGAAAACAAGTTTTTGACCTTGGCTTGGTTACCTCTTTATCTGACCTTGCTTCAGATTGATAAACAGGTCTTTAAAACTATTGGTTAATTTCAAGGACAACGTTTTATTTTTAGTAATTCGTGGCTTATTTTCTTCTGGATCATTTTATTAATACGTGACTAGGTGAAGGTAGACTCTTCCTCTGACTTTCTATCAATTTCTAGAAAATCACGTGATCACTTGTTTACTTCAGAAAAACAGTTGTATATAGCTGTGTTTTGGAAGCTAACATTAGTAGAATCTCTGGGCTGTAAAGTTATTAGTTGTGTATTTATGTTCGAGTTATAATTATCTTGTTCTGGACTTTGTGTCAATTCGTTGGAAAAGAAGAATTATTCTATTTATTTGGAAAAAGGACATGTGTTTCATAATTTCATCTGGATGATATTAAAACAAGAACTGCATCACGTGACATTATCAGCCATTTTGGATTATATCGTCAGGATTCGAACCTGGAACTATCAGAACATTTATTTATCAGGACTTGCAATTCCATTAGTGGATTATTTTGTGAATTCTATATTTGTTGGATTTGATTCTCTAAAATCGTAAGTTTATTTTTTTTATGAAAATAATTGTGCTTAATAAATTCATTGTTCAAGTTATACAAGCTTGTTAGTTTTCACTCTTTCTGTGTTGCTGCTTATTCGAGTCTAAGCACGTAACAATATATATATATATATATATATATATATATATATATATATATATATATATATATATATATATATATATATATATATATATATATATATATATATATATATATATATATATATATTAAAAGACTTTCCCCCAGGGGTAAAGGTTCCGATGAAGAAGAAGACTAAGAAGAAAATATACCAATACCATATAAGGTCATACATATTGCGTAAAATGGGTCAGAACACAGTTCGTGACAGTAGCGGCAATATTTTGTTCGCCAGTAGGACGATATATTTTTCCTTACAATGTCACAGTTCCTATACCTCGTTATAAAATATGCAATAGTAGAGCAAGCATACCTCATCAAGATTTCTATGACGTCATATATTCATGCCAAATGCTAAAAGATCCACTTACCTGGAAATGAAAAGAAAAAAAATTCAGTACATGTGTGTATGTATGTATGTATGTATGTATGTATGTATGTATGTATGTATGTATGTATGTATGTATGTATGTATGTATGTATGTATGTATGCATGCATATATGTATGTATGTATGTATGTATGTATGTATGTATGTATGTATGTATGTATGTATGTATGTATGTATGTATGTATGTATGTATGTATGTATGTATGTATGTATGTATGTGTGTGTGTGTGCGTGCGTGCGTGCGCGTGTGTGTGTATGACTTTAATTTTAATTTCATTATGTCAAAATAATGTTATTTGAAACTTTTCAGAAATTCGTTTGCCCTGACAGTTTAGTATTAAACACATAATGCTGTCCTAGCTCCTGACCATAATTCGAAATTAGTAACAATTGAGAAAACAAGTTCTATTTGTATGTTCTTCGTACAGTTAAATGATTGGTTGTTTTCAAGGCCATGATGGAATATGTTATTTAAGATGCAAACAACTTTATTTTCAATTCGTTATTTATGTGAGTTTCGTATAGACAGAAACAGAGGCTATACTGCGTTCATTTTTTTGTTATGTAAACATGACCACGTGATCCTCATACGGGCATCTGTTTACACAGTAGACATAGTTTAATATAGGTGTTATGAAAATAATTTTTCAGTTTCGGGTTTGCACCTGGTGTCAAGTTGTTCTGGTGTAGCCAGTTTTCGAGTTAGATGTTAATTTGTCTTCAGATTGTTTGGATGTTTAAAGATTAATTCGTTTTTAAGGACATATTTGGAGTGCTCATACAGAATTCTTGGACAAAGACAGTTTATCAAAATATTATTCCGTCTCTCAACACCGGAGTAATGTTTCTTGTGTTTCTACATGGAACTGTATATACAGCACAGAACAGGATGCAACACACGTCATCGCCTTACATCTTAGATATTTAACAGAGACTCAAACTTGAATGAATTAGAATATTTCATTACTAGGACTTTAAAATTTAAATCGTTGATTATTCCTGGATTGATTTTTAATTTGATTTTTAAACCTAATTATTTTGTTATATTTGCATTTTCTTAAACCAAGAAAATAAATTAATTGTTGAAAATTTACAAAGCTTGTTGTTTTCACTTTGTCCGTGTAACTGTTTATTAGAGCCGAAAAACGTAACAAGAAATTGGGTTCCTCGTCCTCGATATTTCAATTTTGGCTAAAACAGTTTTTAAAAAACTTTTTTTTGAAAATAAAATTCCGCAAAGTTTTGAAATTCTAAACGAAATTGACATGCTTTTTCTAAAACCTTATCAAAAGTGGAAATCTTTCTTTCATATCATACCCAGGAACAATAAGATCTTTTTGAGACGAAATCGGCCTTAACGAAACCAGAAATAAAAAATATTTGGTTCAGCATTTGGTAGAAAGGAATGTTTTAGATAAAAGTGATTTGGTGTCGATCAGTAAGTCTGTATCAGATGTAATGTAAAGGTTAAATAGTTAAAATTAAAATATCAAATGGAATTGAAGTTAAGGATGCTCGATCTTCACGAAATAGAGAAAGAAAAACAAACGCAATTAGATAAGGGAGAAAAAGAGAAAGAAAGAAAAATGCAATTACAAGAAAAACAAGTGCAGTTACAATTTGCGAAAGGAGAGAGAGAGAGAGAGAGAGAGAGAGAGAGAGAGAGAGAGAGAGAGAGAGAGAGAGAGAGAGAGAGAACAGAAAAACAAACGCAATCAGACAAGAAAGAAAGAGAGAAAGCAAAAGAATTTGTAATGTAATTACAAGACAAAAATTCAGTTACAATTTGGGAAAGAGGAGAGAGAGACAGGAAAGAGAGGAAAAAAACGAACGCAATTAGACAATGAAGAAAGAGAGAATGATACACAATTACGAGCAGAAGAAAAAGCAAAAGAAAGATAAATGCAATTACAAGAGAACCAAATGCAGTTACAATTTGAGAAAGAGAGACAGAGAGAGACAGTTGCGGATGTAATAAAAGAGGGAAACGGGAATGTCAATTTAGAATAAAAAAAATTTAGCTGGCAAGTGAAAAGCACAATTATACTTTAATACAGATTTTCGTTTTGATGTTGCAAAGAATATTAAACTCATGTCGAATTTGCTCGAGGAAAGAGCAGCTATTTGAGTGGCTAAGAAAGTTGAACAAGACTATGAAAGTCTCAAACAACTTGTATTAAATGAAGAGTTCAAAAACTGTGCCCATAGTGACATTAAGGAATATCTTGAAGAGCAGAAGATCGAAACCTTGGAAGATGCCGATCGTGCCGCTGACAAGTATGCTGTATGTCATGAAGATATCCACTCAATAGTCTTCTGTCATAAATGTATTTCAGCCTAATACAAGCCCTTCTAAGATTCAAACTGCCAAAACTTCTAAAAAGGAAGCTTCTGATCACTTTATATCAAGATCCTTGACTCCCCCTACGTGTAACTATTGCAAGAAGAGAGAATACGTTATTTCCGATTGCTACAAATTGAAAAATTAAAACCAGAATCAAGACCTATTCCAAATGATGTTATTTCTAAGTCTTTAAGGTGACGACCATGTATTGAATGAAATACACTTGTTCGGTCTAATAAACCCCAGTCTGATTTCATTATAGAGAATTATTAAAAATGCATATCGAAGAATTCTAATTAGCTCTTGGTTAATTTGGCTAATCTCACCCATATTAAAATTTTTAGGGACACAGTAGCATCTCATATTCTTGTTTTGTCCGGCACTTAGCCTATTTCTGAGAAGTCTTCTTCTAATGAGAGTCTTCTTATTCAGAACGTAGAGTACGGCTCTGTTAATGTCTCTCTCCATTGTGAGAACTTCTCAGCAGACTTATTCTCAGGACCGTTGACAGTTGCAACAGTTTGTGGCTTACCCGTTGAGGGATTTCATATATTTCCAGGCAACGACCACGCTGGAGACAAGGTTGTTGTTAATCCACTTGTAACTGCAAGCTGTGTTTGAATTAGAAAGTCGATCCAATTGAGCAATAATTCCATGATCTTTTTCCCAGCTTGCGCAGTTACCAATGATATGGCAACAAAATCTCTTGAGGACGATTTTATGATTTTGATAAGGGTGGTATTACTTTAGTTGCCACATGTTTTGGCCAGGCTTTTGATGATGTGACTTTCACTCCTTGTTTAGATCGATCAGAAGGTTTTGATCAGTTATCCTCTTTTAACTACACATTGTCTTTATTCTAATCAGTGTGATAAACGACAATGACATGTCTCCGAACTGAAAAGAGATACTGAGATCTCCTGTTTGTTTTAAGGAGCTATTACTGAAACTGAAGCCTCTGAAGTACATGTCTGTTATTTCATTAAAAATGAAATTATTATGAGAAAATGTAGACTTACCGAGGTACCTGATGGTGATGAGTGGTCAAAAGAGATGAGTGGTCAATGAACTATCAAAGTGTAGTTCCAAAACCTTACAGACAGGAAATACTTAGTCTAGACCATTTAACTTCTTTGGCTGGTCATTTAAGGATTATTAAGACTTATCACATGATCTTGACTCACTTTTATTGCCAAAGAATCAAATGTTATGTTGCTAAATTCTGTATATCTTGTGATAAGTGTCAAAACGTAGGTAAACCCAACCAGGAAGATGCCAGAGGTTAATCTGCAACCGACCTATCCCTGCATTTGACGAATCAGTTAGTAGACTTATGATTGATAGGGTTGGTCCCTTGCATGTGACCAAATCAGGTAAACAATACCTGTTGACCGTTATGTGTGCGTTAAGAAGGTTTTAAGCGGCAATTCCTTTGATGAATTTTAAATCAAAAACATTAGCAAACGCTTTGATAAAGTTGTTTACTCGATTGGGCATTTTAAACCTGTCCAATAGGGACAAATGTCAAATATTAGGTCTGGAAACTTTCAGCAATTATTGTCAAAAGTGAAACTATGGTTTAACAAAACTACAACGGAGAGAACGTGTGTTTATGGTAATAGACTTATGTCTTTTGGTCATTCTTCAAACTTTTCTTCAGATACAATTTTACATCCCTTAAAAAATTATGAAGAAGCTGAATGAGTTAAATATTAATATTAGTGCTCCTGTCATCTAAATAATTTACAGGAGTACTTGTATATTGAAAGAGATAGCCTGGTTAAACATGCAATTAACTTAGTTGTACCTGTCCCACTCAGTAAAGATTTAAGTGAAGGTATATCATCGGATTATGCTGATATTTGAAAAAGCTTCGGAGTTCAGAAATTATGAAAGATCTGGACCAGAAACTTTCACATTTGCAAGAGCAAAAAAGAATGAACCTAGTCAGTTATAAATTGAATATATGCTCTTATTTCCAGATGTTCCTACAAGAACAAACACAATTAGCTATGCCATTGAAACGGTAGATTTTAAAGCTGTACAACAACACCCGTACAAAATGAACCATCCCAAACAGGAATACTTGAAGAAAGAAAAAGAAATTCCGTATTTGCTGGATACATATTTAATAGAACCCCGTAAGAGCAAAGGAAATTTCGGCATTTTTGTCTCCATATAGACTTTACCTATATAAAGTACTACAGTTTGGGATGAAAGGATCCCCAGGTACTTATCAACGTCTTATGAATATGATCACTACTGGTCTAGATAATTGTAATATTTACATCGATGACGTCATGATCTACAATGACACCTGGAAAGAACATTTAGCAACAATCTGGAAATTCTTTGACAGACTCACCGATGCAGATTTTTCCATTAATTCATCTAAAGTAAGTTCTGTCGTGCTAGAGTAACGTTTCTGGGACAAATCGTGGTACATGGACAAGTAAAACAAACAGATGCTAAGGTCAATATGATCTCTGAATTACCTGTGCATGTTTAAAATGTGCAACTGGTACGAATGTTATGCATGGCTGGATGTTATCGGAAATTTTGTTCTAGGTTTTCTATTGCTGCTGAACCTCTGACACATTTATTGAGCAAGAAAAACAAGTTCCTTTGGACTGAAAAATGCCATGACGCTTTTGATAAGCAAACGCGCTTGTTCTTACAGTTCCAGATTTCAGCCAATGATATAAACTGTCTGTTGATGTTGGGTTTGGAATAGTTTTGATTCAAGAAGACGAAAGTGTTATTGATCATCAAGCGTGTTATCTTTCTAAACAAATTAAATAAGCATCAAAGAAACTATTCCAAAAACCAAAACGAAATATTCGGCTTTGATAGTTGCATGACAATATTTAAAGTTTACCTTAGTTTAGCACGTTCTTCGATTATTGTCTTTAAGTTATACACAGATGTGGTGTGTAGAAATGTATTAGTTCGTGTACACTGTTTGCAGTTCAAAAGAGTACTTGTGTTCTTTTCTTAAATCTCGTGTATAATTAATCTATTGTAAAAAGAAATCTTTATGAAATAAATATTTCTTTCTCTTTTTTTATGGGGGTGGGTGGTTAGTTACGTAAATCTGATTTAATATATATTTATTTTAATTTAATTGGTTGAAAGTTTCAAAAACGTTTTATTTTTAATTTCACTATATGTCAAAATAATGTAAGTTTGTTTATTAGGGATTTGATAATTTTCAGACAATTTTTTCACCTCACCGTTTAGGATTAACCACATAATGCTGGCCTAGTTCCTGACCATAATTCAAAATTAGTAACAATTCAGAAATCAAGTTATATTTGTATGTTATGAAGTGGCAAATTTCAGTCGATCTATTAATAAACCATTAGGTGAGACCTGATAGCCATTAGTTAGATTTATGAAGACACGCTGTGTCAAAAGGGGGTCTGTATAGTAGGATACGATCGTTGTACTAATTAAACCGTGTTTACTCAGCAGCCAAACTGACTGCTAGCGACATTTTAAAGTTTCATTTTCTCGCGAAAAGTGTCAGAGTTGAGAAAACGCAAGGAATCTGTTACGTAAAATCAAGCAGGTCATATTGACCATGACGTAAGCGACGTTTAGAGAAAAGCGGGAGAAAATACATTTGATTGTGATTGGTCACGGTTAAATAAAGGGTGTGCTTTCACACGAAAATTCGTAGAACATAATATCGCACTAGCTAAATTAGAAGTTAGTCTTGAAATTTTCTCTGCAAGAGAGGACCAGGGGTAGAATTAATTAGTAAAGACCCCGGATGTTATTTTAGAGAAGTACATTCGTTAAATCGTGGTCCAAAAAAAAAACGCCAAACTAACGGAGGGACACACCAAAAAGACAAAGGTACTGCCACAATTACATGTATATTGTGATGCAATTTATATGATGTTTGCTTAGTTTACAGGTCTGCATGATTCCATTTGATACATTTGTATAATTGATTTAATTTGATACATTTGTATAATAATGTGTTTCGTATTATGAATCGGAAGTTCTTGCATGATTTCATTTGATACATTTGTATAATAATGTGCTTTTGAATTATGAATTGGAATTCTTACCTTAATTCTTAGTTAAGAATGACGTAGTGTTATTTTATGTCGTAAAACCCTTATGCTGCGTTATGAATAGGAACTGTTACGTTAATTCTTGAATTTATCATCTATTTTGAATAATAATTATGTTTTAAAAATTTAATGTATTACATTAGTAAGGGGTTACGAGAATACATGTAAATTCACCGAATTTTGATTTCATAGATGATTAAGCGACAGTGTATTTATATTATGGGCTGTCTATATTATGAATTCAAAACCTCGATGTATAATTCGCAATGTGTGTAACTACATTCATTTGAGGACATGTGTAGTTAATTATTAGCCATAAAGTTGTTATCACTGATAGAAATATCTGATTGTTCGAACCAGGAATATTGGAAAGTCTCAACAGTAACCATTGTAACGAGAGACTTATGTTGTTTTAATTTTCTTTTGAAAGGAAGAAAATAGCTTTTTTTGGAAGATCGGGAAGTTACGTGACGTAAACTTTGGAAAAGGAACTGGGGAGACGGAAATTGCAGTGAACGCATAAAACAGTTGACAAGTCCTGAATCGAGCGGAAACATCCACGGGTGCAGATTATCTAGGGATTTTGACGAGACAGTGACTTGTTGAAACAACATTGATTGAACAGTGAACGAGGATCGAGAGATAGCAGGTTATGAAAAACGAAGAAGGCATTGACTTCGATTGTACCACTCGATTCTATGATGATTTAAACAATCAGTAATAGAACGGCTAATTTGTTAAAATCTATTTCAAATCTTATTGTAAATCGGTGAAAGTTGTATTTCTAAACTGCCTGTATTCCTAATGAAAGGAAGTTTCATAATTGTGCATGTAATTGATTAAATTGTTTATTTAACTTTACGGGGGCTCGGAGTTCTTTATTCAATATACCTGCTCAGTTTACTCTATCAATTCTCATACTCGAACCGGGCGATTGAATCGAGGGCGGTCATCTCCTAGATAACGAGTATAAAAAGGGAGTGGGTTATAGTCATTATTATTATATATTGTACAATACCCTTGACAAAGTGGGACTTAACGCTTACCCTTTGACAAGTGGGGCTTGTACAATACTATACGAATAACGCTCATAACCCGCGAGTAACCTGGCATATGTTATTCTTAAAGTTAAATGACTTGTTGTTGTTAAGGCCACGATGGAATATGTGATTGAAACTGTATACAACTTTTTTATTTTTCATATGTAAACATGATCACATGAGACACTCATACGGACAACTGTTTTACTCAGTAAATATTGTTTAATATGGATGATATGGAATAATTTCTCGGTTTCGGGCTTTTAAACTATTCGAGTTGTTCTGATATAGCCAGTCTTCGAGTTATATGTTAATTCATTTTTTAAAGTGTTTGGAATTTAAAAGATGAAATCTTTTATCTCGAAATATCTGAGTGATCATACAGAATTCTTGGCCAAAGACAGTTTATCAAACTTTTATTCGGATTTCCGAGACCGGAGTGTTATTTATTGTGTTGCTACAAGGAACTGTAGATACAGCACAGTGCAGGATACACAATACATCATCGCCTTTTATCTTGGAGTTTTCATCGAGACTCAAACTAGTATTCATTAGAACATTTTATTACTAGACTTTTCGTGGATTATTCTAGAATTATATTTTGATATGATTCTTAAACCGTACTCGTTGTTCCTTTTTACATTTTTTTCAGGAAATAAATTTTTTGATGATATTTACAAAGTTTGTTATTTTTACCTTTTCTGTGTTGCTGTTTATAAGAGCCTAAACACTTAAAGTGTATGTATGTATGTATGTATGTATGTATGTATGTATGTATGTATGTATGTATGTATGTATGTATGTATGTATGTATGTATGTATGTATGTATGTATGTATGTATGCATGCATGCATGCATGCATGCATGCATGCATGCATGGATGGATGGATGGATGGATGGATGGATGGATGGTGTGTGTGTGTGTGTGTGTGTGTGTGTGTGTGTGTGTGTGTGTGTGTGTGTGTACCATGGTCGTTTGGATGCTTAGCTACGCACTTGATTGGAAGGCTAATTCGTTAGATAGATGGATGGAAAAATAAATGGATGGCTGTATTATTCAATGACTAGATTGTAACTGATTTATTTTAGTAGCGAATTTCTTATAAGTCAATATCTTCTCCTTTATATTTCATTTTCAGACGTTTCTACACATATCCATGTAGCATGGATAATCTTCCTGGCACTTAATCACGTAGCAGCGATTATCGCCATGATCGATTACTTTGATTACACGAAGACATAGCATGTATAAAATGCTGATGGATTGTTGTGGCTAAAAAATGACGTAGCAGCAATTATCGCCCTGATCGATTATTTTGATTACGCGATGACATAAACGGTATACATTATGTTAGATTGTTTTAGCTACAAGATGGCATAAATGCTCTGTTCGATTGTCTTGACGGCATGACACAACTTTTTTTTTCCTTCGCAATAAACGATGGCTTTAAATACTCTCTAGTGTTTTCGGGATAAGCTTTCTGTTAATATTAGGGTTTCAGCAAATAGGGTTTAATACTGCCCATGGGAGATAAGAAAACTGCATTGAATCATTCACCTTAAAGACCAACAGAAGTACATTGCCACATAGTGTAGGTCAGATTTGTTTTCACTAAAGTAAGTACGTGTTAGTTAAAGATAGAAAGATCCGGCATTATGTATAATGTTAGGGATCAACCGTTTCATTTTCGAGGATGGGGGCTGGTATTTGTTGTCTGTTTGTTTTATTGTCTTGTCCTCAGATAGGTAAAACATGTTTTTGTTATACTGTACACACAAAGGAACTCATTATAACAGTTGTATTAGTTGAAAAGAAAAAGATTGTATTGAGGTAAAGGAGACAACATATCCTGGCTCGAAAGAAAATCCCAGACCATCTAACCAAGATCAAATGATCGCCTCCTATTTTTTCTAGAGCATCGTGTATGTATGTATTTATGTATGGATGTGTGTATGTATGTATGTATGTATGTATGTATGTATGTATGTATGTATGTATGTATGTATGTATGTATGTATGTATGTATGTATGTATGTATGTATGTATGTATGTATGTATGTATGTGTGTGTGTATGTGTGTGTGTGTGTGTGTGTGTGTGTGGATGGATGGATGGATGGATGGATGGCTGTGTGTACGTACATATGTGTGTTCGTCAGTGTTTACGTATATATGTGTGTATACATGTATGGGTGGGTGGATGGATGGTCATTTGTTGCGTCTTCGGTTTTTATATAAAGTTGAAGTAAAGAAGTAAAGAAAATAAATTATTTTCTCCGTCCAATTCGGATTGTGGATTAGTTGCTGTTGTGTTCAGATAAAATTTAAGTGGATTTATTTATGAAAAAGAATTAATTGGAATTACGATGTGCTCAATGATACTTTGGTCAAAAACACTATTTTGATGATTATTATGAATCCGATTAAAGTTACTATACATGGATTATATTGTTATGATACTTCATTACTGTCTGCACATCAGCCTATTCAAAACTATTGTTACACAAGCACATTCCACGTTGCAATTAATTCTGAACACTGAACATTTTGAACGTTTGAAACAATCTGCCAATTATTTGGGATTCAGTTCACAATACAGATTGTTCTTTATATACATTTACTTTGTGGCTTTATAAATAAATGTACTGGTTGCTTTTGATAAATGTTTCTGTTTCGGTTCTAGTTCATGTTACACTCCTCTAACGATCTATTCTATTCTTGCATATATGAGACATAGAGTTGTATTTGTATAATATAATTACTTTATTGTGCCAATGAACTCTTTGTATACTTAACTGAGCCAATGACCTCTTTGTACGTTGTAATTACTTTATTGTGACAGTGACCTCTTTGAATTCTTGTATTGTTGGTCTGCTTCTGGCTTCTGTGACGTCATGAAATCGTTTTTGTTATGTCGCCTGTAATCAAGAACCGGATTTTCGTGTGCTGCCCGAACAAAGTTGAGTTTCTTTTCGTATATATCTTTATGCTACTTTTTGGTGTAACTCTAATAGGTAGTTACTGATCACACACGAATAACAATAATACAGGGTTGCCTTTAATACAAAGGTTTGTTGTATTCAAATGTTTCCAAGGGCAACCGAAATAAATTTTAAACCATCGGGTTCAAACACTTTCCTCTCGTGATATGACTTAGGTTTAAACACTGTGCATTGTTTTGCATGCTTGGAAGTACAAGGGACGTTGCAGCTGCACGCATTACAATTAATACTCTCTAGTACTCTTTCATTCTACATAGAAACCGTAGATCTTACTGCGTGTCACAGAAAGAAGTAATATTTTAAGGGAATCTCCTTGGGAACAAATTGTGGTTTTACCCCACCCACCAACCCATTTTTTCCCCTCGTAATATCACAACCAACTTCGCACCAACTTGTCACGATTTGCAACATTCGGACATCCTATTCTATTTAAATGAGACAAAATATAACTTGACGTATGTCGCCATAGAAAATAACAAAAAAAATCTCACATTTTCTTTCACCGGAAATTCTTTCGTTAAAAGAAATAGCAAACTAATAGGATCACATGAAATGACTGAGAAGTTGTGAATGGGTTGCATACGCAGCCTCTTGGTTAATCCTTTTTTTCGTGATTTGTCCAGGTGATCTGAATGGCAGCTATCGACATTTGTTTGCGGGGTAATCATTATGAATTGACCTACCACTGCCGTCTGCTGTCAATTGTTTATTGTAAATATTTTGTTGAAAAAGAAAAACTTCAGCTCATATCAAAGTTAGTACAGCATCAAAATATGGCAGGAAAGTGATAGCTACTGACATGAGCAGCAGAGAGGGTGAACAGACCAAGTTTTCAAGCAAAAATAAGGCTTCTACGGAAACCAAAATTATTTAACAAAATGCAGAGAGAGTGAACAGACCAACTTTTACAGGCGTCGATTTAGCAAACTGAGGCTTTCTCGAAAATGCTTAATATAAGCCTCCATTCATCAAAATAAAATTAAAAAAAAAAACGACGTCATTTTTGTTGTCACCATCCCCTTTGCTGCTACGATGCTTGGAAAATTCGTGGAGTTTTCGGGTAAAAAAAAAGACGCCATTTAGTTGACGTTCACCTCCTCGGCTGCTATGAAAATCTTCGATTGGAAATCCGAAGGATTTCACTAACTAAATATTTGATCAAGTCCTTAAGATTTCACAAACAAACTAATTTGTAAAACCTCACCTCGTAAATCAATCAGATTATTAGATTGGTCAGTGAGTTTAAAATTAATTCTCGTTAACAAATTATTATGACATCGCATATAGACTAGATTAGTTGGGTCTTCAATAATTAAAAATCCTGGAGGAGCCGTTGGTGCAAATGAGTATAAAATATATCCTTGCTGAGCTTGATTTGATTGTTCGAGATTTATTTGATAATTTCCTTCGATAACATCACATACTAAATTGAGCGCAATCACCGTTGAAATATTCACATTGTTCGGAGCAATATGTCTACCGCCGCCTTCTGGATCATTATTATATTTCAGAATATTTGCTGTAGGATTCTTCGATTTTTTCCAATTATCGTGGATTCTTTTGAACCCAATATTAATAGCATCGTCAAGTTGTTTCTTTAGTTTATCCGGATTATATCCAGGGATTTTAAAATCTTTAATCTCCGTTTTATTAATCTTATATAGATCCGCAAACTTATCATGTAAGATTTCTTCATTTAATACTTCTTGAATAATTTTCGAGTGAAATATTTTCATATCGTCGATGATTTTATTACTCGTTTCTACGACGTTGATAAATTCATCCTTGGTGAGAGAGCCGGATTTAATAGATATTAGTAGTAGTGAAAAATCGTTATTCATTGCTGTGAAATTTCCGTTAATGAGAGGAACATAAATTTCTTTATTCAAGAATTTATTAGGAGCATAATCCTGATAACTCTTGACTTCATTGACGGGTTTTATTTTGTTGGTGATATAATCGGATTTCTTAGGTTCGGGTGGAAAATCCTTCGAATTTTCTCGCGAGTTATCCGGTGGTAATTCAGGCCATCCTAACACTGATCTTATAGAACTCTGATAAATATCTACAACGTATCCTTCTGTATTTATCTCGATAGCAGATGATAGTGTTGGTTCATGAACTGTTATAGCGATTTTTGATTCTTTTCCAGTGAGAGATTTTATTCTGCGTTGAAATTCAGCGTTGATCTGTTCGATTTGATATGACCCAGTTGGTATAGAAACAACCTGCCAATCTGGTGTTCCGTCTTCACGATTCTTGTTTGCAAATACCAAGGAATTATTCGGTTGTTGACCACCAAATGCTACCGATCTAATATTAGGCCAGCTATGATACACTCGTAGTTTTGCTAGTGCGATCTCGCTCACGGGAACAGGAATTGGAAAATTAACACTAAATTCGGGACGTGTTGAGGTTATTGATATCGTGCTTGTTTTCACTGGTGTTGTATTTGTTACTATTTGTTGAAGTAGTTCTTGCGACGACATTATTATTATTATTCTGCTCTAATTTCAGCATTGTTGATTTATACAATTGAGCCATAGTTGAAAATTCGCTATCTGATATTGTTGTGTCATCCAACGACGATGATATCAACGAGGATAATTGCGAGTAACCGGCAGATGCAATATGATATTTAATTAAATAATCATGTAGTTTACTCTGGCTACACGATGATAGTTTTTTTGTGATCCCAGTTAATATACCAGCAATTGTAGCCACTGCGGAAATAGCGATTGGAACTACGACCGGAGCAATCATTGTAACCGAAGATAGTATTATTCCAGCAGCAGTGATTACTCCTGACACCGAGTACACGGTGATATCAACTGTGGTTATTCTTCGTTTGTATTTTTTGATTTTTATTTGATATTCTTCACAGAGAGAACTGAGTTTAGTTTGAAACTCTTTGACTTGATCATAGCGATACTGATTCGATGATGGAGTCATTTTATTTTAAAAGCGCTAGTATTTTCAATTTAACTGTTTACTTAAATCCGCTACGAATTCTACGTACCACGTTACTGAAACCTTGGCTAGATTTTTATCATCATTTGTTATCTTGAATTGTTCAATTGTATCCTTGTCGATTATCGTTGATACCGTATTATTGTTAACTTCAGATGAACTCGACGATGATATATTAAATTTAATCGGTGATATTATTGTTAATCGATAAATACCCTTTACGGTTGCGGTTATGTTTAAAATGTTATCTGTAGGTGTCCACGTATATGATCCGTGTTGAATCGTGTATACTACGTTGTTGACGATAGATTTATTATGAGGAATTTTTACTTTTTCAACAACGCTTATCATTCTCATTGCATCATCCCTTATTGCGTTGTTGAATGTTTTAAGTTCATCGATGGATTTTTTAATATCGGGAAGTGTTATTTCAATTTTATCAAATGGGCTCCCAATAAACTTGTCCATGAGGTTTTTACGAAACGTCATAAATAGTTTCGTGTGTTTTTCATATTCGGATTGAAGAGTTGCTAGTTCCAATATAGAATCTTTTATTGTGGTGAGTTTTGGTGTGGTCACTGGTGGATTTCCAAAAAATTCTAGCAGGGGTTTATCAATTTTGTCAACTATATTTCTTTGTAATGCAGTAAACTGGTCAAATACAATTATATGATCATCATACTTATCATTAAGCGATTTCAATGAATTTACTGTGTTATCATATGTTGCTAATTTATCCGTAATTGTTGAAACAAGTACACCTGGTTTGAGTTTACCCTCATCAGAAAATAACGCGATAGTATCCTCTGCTGCGTCTCGTTGTTTAACCAAAATATCATTAAGAGAGATATTACTACTTTTCAATTTACCCTGACGATCTTGAAATACAACTATTTCACCAGGATCAACATTTGCTAGGTTTAATATTTCGGATATTTCATCTTCGATTAGTTTTTTAATATCCTTGTTATCAACGGTTTCAACTCCACTATCAGGTTTCTTCAGCGATGATAAAGGTCGTCCCCAAATATCAATCATTATTATAGAAATCTTTTTATTATTCAAATCCTATGGATTTCTAATCCGAGAAACGCTAGCGTTTCTACCGCTAGTATACTCATTTACTACTATATGAGGTGGTTTCGAAAATCTTTTGGATATAGCATCAAGTACGTTTAATACTTCATTACCACATATTGGTGGATCAAGCATTGTTTGTGTTGGTAACGTAGAATACCAAGTCTTCATTGGAAGGGTTTTAATATAACGCATAAATTCTTTCGGCGGCGCTAATCCATATGAGTCAAAATAAATAATCCCACGTGGATCAATCGCGTATGCAACCCAGTGAGTTCCAGGTCCGGAGCTGTTATCTAAATTAATAATACCGGTTTCAACATCATTTGGTTGTGCCGGTAACTGATCTCTCATAAAAACCCCTCTGAAATTTTTTATTTTTAATTTTTTAGCGGCATCAATTAAATCAAAATTGGACATAGGAATCGCAGATTCCCGAACTATATCGTTCCTGGAATTCGAAGACCCTTTCCGCTGTACCATGAACTCGGGGTTCCTGGTAGTCTTAGACCCTTTCCTTTTTTTTTATACCCTTTTCCAGTTGCCTTTTTCAATGCCATTCCTGCCGCGGTACCAATAGCTCCTAATGCTGCTGCCTTCGCTACCGCTGGGGCTGCTGCGGCAATCAACCCTGGAATCAACCCTAACAACGGGAATATACCACCAGTCTTTTCCATGTTTTTAATCGCGCTCGTAGAAAGAGTAACCTGAACTCCTTTCTTTTCTTTCAGCGCTTTATTAAAATGATTAGTTTGAGTTTTCGTCAGCGATAGTTTATTTCCTCCGCCATTCATTTGATTAGGTTTCAGCGTTATTGTGGTTCCACATTGCTTAGCTGATTTGGATTGTAATTTTTTTATTTGACCAGGTGTCAATGTGACATTGATATTACTATACGACATTATACAAAACAGGTTGATTCTAAATCGCGAGTCATTTTTAAAGAATTTTGGATTAAGAAAATCTTACAGATTTTCCACTGGTGCATCTACTAGTCTCATTCGTCCACCAACACCTTCGAGTATCATTGATTTATCACTAAGAATGACAGCAACCGCTCTATAATTATCAATACCACCAGCACCAGCAGGACGGGTTACACGAGCTCGGAAGTGTATATCAACTACGGACTGTTTCATCAAGTCAAGATGTTTTAACGAAAAGTAATAAATCGGATACAGACCTTTAAAATCTAATTGTGATATTTGTAGACCAGTATCTACATTTTGATCACGTCCCATAAATGATAGCAATCGATGATAAACTCGTGCAATATGGTTTTGACCGTAATTAAGTTGTATATCCTCTGATGGTTCTTGTTGTCCGTTTATTTTTAGTGAAACTTCATTACATCCGATTTGATCAAATATCATATGGGAACGTTCTTGATTATCCAATCGCGCTCTATTCTGTAGCGCAATAAAAATATGCCGTGGAGCTGAAACACCCTGTCGTGCTGCCAAATGCCATGTAAATGTACCATCAATATTAGAATCCATGGTATCTGTGGACGTTGTCAACCAGCTTAATAATCTCTTTCCCCCTTGATCCATAAATGATAGCAACCGCGGTTCTACTGACAATGATGGAGTCAACACTGGCATCCATAATGTTAGTTTTGATAAATTTACTCTACCAGCGGCAACGCCAGCAGCGCGCCAGATTGCATTATTATCAGTACCCTTTCTCACTAGTGCTACAGTATGCTTTACTCCATAAATAACTTTTCTGACGTTTCTACAAAATCCAAATATGTGATGGAGCGGAATCGCACATGAAAACCGTCGATGCTCTCCCTGCAATGTTCCTTTTCGTGTTGCAAACCCTAAATTGAAATTATTATTAACGCTTCCGAGAATATCAAAGGCAGCAGCTGGTCTGTCTCTATGTTCAGGGGTATCAAGTTGTGGATCAACTGCAGTAGCTCTTGGAGTATGTATTTTAATATACGGAATGTGCTCAGCGTGATCAGTGATATCCTTAGAGAACATCATAGATGGACCAGCCGATCTAGTATAATCATCAGAATATCTCGCTAACCCGATTATTCCCGTAGCAACATCAACTTCACGTTCAATAGATTCGATTTCTTTTCCATCAATGAGATATCTTGCGCTTTCAAATAAAGCCATGATGCCATTGTTAACAAAACCAACTCGGATAGTTGGGTCATCTGCATATGGTGTTTCATCATGCTGTAAAAGTTCACCTTCAACTTCAATAAAGGCTTCAGCGGGTAAAAAGTATTTACTGGTATCATGAACCTGGAGTTCAATTCTTCCACGAAGATCAGGTTGTACTGCGTGATAAGCAAAAAATTGATAATCACGTACAGAAGTATCTTTAAGTACTGGGGCTTCCATGTCAAATGCAACATCAGGGTTTTGTTTGAACATTTTTATTATATATCCGATGGTCTAAATCAAAAATTCTGAAAGAATTCTGAAGGAATTTTGAATTGAAAACCCCAGGAATTCATTTAGAGAAAATCGATTTTCATGAAATTTTGTCGACGGATTAGCTAAAAAACAATACAAAATCAATAAAAAAAACATCGAAAATTCGATGACAACAACATATTTTAGCCTCACAGGATAAAAAATCTGATCAAAATCGATTTTCTCTAAATGAATTCCTTGGGTTTTCATCCTCGATTTTCATGAAATTTTGTCGATGAATTGCATAAAAACACTAGAAAAATGAGTAAAAACACTAGAAAAATGAGTAAAAAAAGTAAAAAATCTAACAAAATTAGCAAATTATAAATAATTTTCAAAATTCTAAAGAATTTTTAAAATAAATATTTAGTTGGGTGTATTTTAATAATGATGATGAAAATATCTGATAATGAAGATAGCGTTAGTAGAATCAAAAGTGATTCTGACATTAATGTTTCTGATACAAGTGATTCTGACATAAATATTAGAAACACTAGTGTTTCTACAATAACCATAACAACTGAGCATCCTATTCAAATAAATAGAATCATAAGTGATTCTGACACAAATATTAGAAACACTAGTGTTTCTACAATAACTATCATAATTGGAAATCCTGTTCAAATAAATATTTCTAACGTTTCCGGCGAAATTTCTTAAAACCACTTCCCGAAAGCCCACTTCCTGCTATCATATTTGCTGTTATGTTATCCTGGGCGTTAGTCATTAACGACTGTAGTTTTTTATCCACGGCGTTATTTATTATTTTACTAACCTGTGTAGGCATTACTGCAGTAGATGGTAGTGAAGTCATTCCAGAAACACTAGTGTTTCTAATGCTAGCATTTCCAGGTTTTGAAGAATTTCTACGAAAATCACTTCGTGATTTCACTAACGCTGTTAGTTTATCCCGAGCGGCTGAAAACGCCTTACTAGCAAGATCACCAACAGTGTTAATACCCTTATCTCGGATAACATCAATTGCTTTCATTGCTGCCTGTTTTGCAAATGGAGCCACTTTTGGAGCCATTCTTGAAAATAATCCCATTATAGTATTACCGAGACCATCTCCATAGTATACTCGGTATTTTGGTAATCGTGAGTTTACCACGTAGACGTTAGTTGGTTTATCATGGTTGTAGTGTATGATCATTCTCTATATACAGAATCATTTTTGATTCTACAAATGCTTTAGCATTTCCAATATCTAATCGCTATGATAACCGTAGAAATTCGAAGAATTTTCGGCTAACTCTTCAATGAAATCTCTATATGTTGCAATATCCATGATACCACCTTGAAATAACCTCCTACAGATATCAGCTGCTTCATTGATTATTTCTGGTGAGTTATTCCCGGCTCGTTTTCCTCCTACGAGTACTTCTAATCGTGCTATATCACCAAGAATATTACCAGGGCAAGAAATACTTGTATTTCCACTCGAAGAATTTCTAACATTAGAGTTTCCAACTAAGCCACTGCCTGTTTTTTCAGTTGTACCAGTTGCACCTTGTGTAGAAGATCTCTCATCTAGAAGGATTTTTAAAAGATCATCATCATCATCATCTATTTTTGAACCGGGTTTTGATTTTTTAGGTGAGAAGGATATTTTCTTCGAGGGATGTTTCCACCGCTGTAATTTTTGTGGTTTTTGTTGTTGTTTTAGTTCTTCATATTGATTGTATACACTACCCACTATTTCCATATATTTAATGTATGATGCACTATCTGTTTTAATCTGACTTTTTCCGGTTTTTATTTTGTAAATCACATCAGCGTAATGTTGTAAATCCTTAATATACTTATGATACTCTTTTTTCAACAGTTTTTTTCTGTTTTCATAACTCGTAACAACAAACGCAGGAATTTTATCTGGTTTAGTGTTATCAATTTCTGCTATCCCCTCCTCGTTAAATCTCTCCCGTAAACCCTCTACTGTTCTTTTTGATTCAAGTGGCAATTCATCATCGACATAAATACCACTTTGTCGTTGTATTTCCATCTGAGTTGCCATATCACCTGAAAGTTTTTGTACAGCCTGTTTTGTTTGTCCAGTTTCGATTGCTATTTTTTCAAGTTCACCAAGAAGAGGTCTCTCTACTCGTTTTCCTTCTTTAGGGACATCTCCGTATATCGCCCGTTCAGTTGCTGTTTTCACACCCTCAGTTGCACTAACAATAGGTTTGAAGAGTTGTTCTGTATCCTCTGTGAAGTCGGTGGCCATTGATTGCCGTTGTTGAAGTTTTTCACGGATTCTATCACGAAGGGGTAATATTTTCTTAAGAGCTTCAAGTCTTTCTTTAGTGTTCCGTGTAGTTAATGATTGTCCTATCATTATTAAAAGAGTATCACTAATTTTCAAATGCAAAGCATTTCATTGCAAATCATTTCGAAAGAAATCACTAACTAAAAAATGCAAATCATTTTAATACTTCCTTGTTGTTACACACATAATTTTACTTCCTCATACCGTACTGGTTATACAAACAAAGGAGGCTCTCTACGCGTGGGGCTCATCACCTTCAGAGTTTTCCATTAACATTTTTAATTGTCTCACTTTACAATTAATAAGTCTCTTTTGTTCATATTCTAATCCTAATTGCTTACGTACACGTTCAACGATGCTACATAATGGTACGAAGACATTAACATCTTCAGTATTTACTAAACTCTCACGTATAAGCTTTTGGATATTTTTGATTAAAAAATATTTCTTAGATAGAACATATTTTCCTGTCTGTTCTGCAAATTGTATATCCTCGAAATTGGTCATAATTTGATCACAATCCAAACCTGAACATAATTTTACATTTTGATCCTTCAACTTATTGATTTCAATAATAATCAATTTGAGATTTTCAAGATTCATATATATATATATATATAAAAATATATTTGTTTAAATGCAAAGTATTTTAAATACAAAGTATGAAAATTCTTTAAAAGTATTTCAAATACAAAGTATTTCAAAATGAATTCTGGATACACTAAGGTGTTGATCATCTTAGTATACCCAGAAGCTTAATGCGATTATAGGTGATTATGATTATATATAATGAATGACGACGGCACATTTACCGTTTTAAACCCCCTTGGTGTTTTATACATCAAGCAGCGCGCTCAACGGTTAACCGACAAACATATAACAATAGATTATAGGTGAACAATGAATGAATTGATTTCAATGACAATGACGACGGTACAACAATAGATTATAGGTGAACAATGAATGAATTGATTTCAATGACAATGGATGACGCGGGCTATTCTACATTCAAGTGTAAACAAAACCGCAAAATCGAAACTTTGGTTTTGAATGTCAATAATAACGTTAGAAACACTAGTGTTTCTTTACCACGTGTGACGGTGTGGTTTTGTTTACACTTGAATTTCGGCTAATGCCCAATTATAATAAAGACGAATTTGTATATATACACTCATTACGACGAGGTGATATAAAATAGGTGTAGTGATTGTAATTATTTGTTTGTTTATTAGCGATCACTGACAACGTTGAAAACACGCATAATACTTGAAACAGACATTAAAAAAAATGTTTAAATACGACGTGTTTATAAAACAGTTCTTGAAATTCGAAGAATTTTAGACTTGAAAAAGACAAAATTGATTATGTTTTGTTCAGATTTATTTAATTATAACAGCCAATGAAAAATCGAAGATTTTCCAATCAATGTTAGAAACATTAATATTTCCATGTTTAAAATCCGTAACTCTGTCATTGATGATTTGTCACACGAGTTATACCTAACGGAGTTATCTCCCGTAAAATCCGTAGGATTTCTATTTACGTATTATACATAAATAAACCGAATTTTATTTTTAAAACGCTTTGAAAAAGCGGTCTTGGTTTTATTCTCAGCAACGCATTGAATAGAATACGGATAAATATCGAAATACCTACCAGCTTCTGTCATTGATTGAAATACCATCTCCGTGTTATCTTCAGTATTAAACGATCTTACAGGTCTTTTCCCAATTGATTTATAAGTACCAGTATTTCCAGATGCAGTATTCTCACTTTGTGTAACAGCTCGTAAATTATTCAAAGAATTATTAGTCCTAATACCATCAATATGATCAATAACAAGACCATCCTTGATTAATCCATTATACACTTCGAAGACGAAACGGTGATTATAATACTTCTTCCCTCCAGTAGTAAACGTCAAATACCCCATACCATTATCCCACCCAATAGATTTCCTATTTTTACAATGTCTAACAACACCATCACGAGAAGCTTCGTAGTTTTCAATAACAGAATGTCTTTGAAATTCTTGGTTCATTATATATAATATATCTATTTGTCTAATTCATTAATTGGCTGAATTATAACATTGGAAAATCTGCCTAAGTAATCTTGAGCAGTTTTTATGATTTTGTCATTGACGTCGTCAGGATTTTTGATTCTTCGCTTGTCATAATAACGTTTTAACTCTCTATAACGCTTACCCCCGCAATTAATACATAACTGCGACTTGCCTCTTACACCTACCCCACAATGCAAGCATGGTAGAGGTCCCTCCGAACCGTTTCTCACACTCTGCATATGATACCCACAGAATTCATTTCTACATGATTTGTTACACGGAGTCTTTGATCCAATCATAAGCCATTTGCAATGATTCATTATATAAAAATTTTCTATTTAAATACTTGTTTTAATTATTAATATGAAAGGATTCAAGAGATTATCGAAAATTAAGCCTTGGAAAAATGTTAGATTTAATCTCGATAGAATCTCTGATATACCTAAAAGTCTAGTAGATGATAAATCACTATTGAGTAAAATCAGCGACTGTTTTAATGAGTTTAAGCGTGATGGAGCATCTCATACGTGGTCGACATTTCGAATTATTGATGAAGATGTCAATGTACCTGTAATTGATGCTACTATGAATGATATAAGAGCAGCTGAGATACTTTCACACCTTGGCGGGAAATCTCTACTGAAGTATTTTTTTAGAATAAAATTCATTATCGAAGAGGAAGGTGAATGGATTATCAGAGATAAATTTGACCCAATCCTTAAGGATAAAAAAACTGTTATTGTGAGTAGAGATTCCAAACCAGGAATTCTAACTGGAATTGACAAACCATACTATGAGAAATCTTACCCTGTAACAGCAGTTGTGTATGGGTTATATTCAATAAATAATAATCCTAATATTGCAAAACTAGCTCCGATGTTTTCATCATCAGTGGCTTTGCCACTTAATTGTGTAGCAACACGGTTAATAGAACACTTCACAAATGCATCCCGGGGAAACAAATTAACTGATCTACGAAGAAAAAAAATAACCGAATGGGAATTGACAGTGAAACAGCGCGGGGCAACGATTTCTGATATAGCTAAATTAGAAGCATTATTAAAATTTCCAATATCGGTAGCGACAATAACCGGAGAAGTATTATACGAACCGAAATATCAATCGCGAGGAGCTCCAATTGAAATTATTGATCATAACAAACACGCGTGGACACCCGCGGTAAATATATTTCCACGAGAAAGAACTGTTCGATATATCCCTAAAGAATTTTCTAGGGATGATTTCTATGAAGAGAAATTATTTGATGCTATTCACGCGTTAACCAAAGACGACCCTGTGTCAGTATGGTTACTCAGGAGTAATGAGGATCCGGAAATAGGATTTGATCAGTTTGTAAAACCAAATGGTGAATTATATCGAACTGAAGAATTAGATACTAGAATGAGAAAAATCGCTAATGAGTATTTAGAAAATTCTAAAGAATTTTCTGTAGAAAAACTACTTACGGATAGCTTCACAATTCCATCAGTGGTAGCTCACTTCGCACGAGAAAAGAATTCATGGCGTCCAACACGAAGTGATTTTCTGGAGGATGTGAAGTTGAGTTGCGTCGAATTTGGTCATGGAGGATTGTGGAATACGAAATACTCACGTGATGGTATGATTTCAATTGATATATCCGCGTGTTATCCTGGAAGTTTTCTCGGATATGGAGAATGCTCTGAATATTTTAAACGATTTGGACATCCTACACATGAAATGACTCGTGTTGCGATTAATGGTCCATTGCCTGATTTTGATTTAACCGGGTTCGCTCGTGTGATATCATTCGAATTAGCTACAGGGTTACATCCGTGTAGTTATCTTTGGCTTGGTAGACATATGTATGAAAAAGCGTGGATGCCAATTGTGCTATTGCGGTATATGATCGATTGTGGTATGCTAATATCGTTAATTGTCAGTGAAGCGATTATTTGTTATAACGCTCAGAAAGATGTTTGGTTACCAAAACCCGATCTCGAAAAAATAATTAACGAACAACGAAAACAATTTCTAGATGGAAATTCGAAGAATTTCAGCGAGGAACAAATCATAGATTGGTCTAAGAAATTATTCGAAGGTAGTAATAGAGAGGCTAAAGATCTCGGACGAAAAATAATCGGTAAATTCACTCAAGGTGGAAGATTTGACAATGCAAAATATTCTTCGAGATTAATCATAGACGATGAAGAATACAATTTCATAATATCTGATTTAATAAAAAAAGGGAAATTTGTAACCCGTAAGAATGCTTTTCTATCAGGGGAATTAGATGAGGAAGCTTACAAATCTGCGAGCGGAACTAATAATGTTTGGGTAGATGATGTCCTTCGAAATGGTAAGAAATTAGGTACGGTTGTTACCTACTGTGATGGAAAAAGTTGTCAATACACACAATTGAGAAGTTCTATGCTAGCCTATTCTTGTATTAATCTATTCTCGATGATAAATAGATTTCCTAATACCGCGGTTAGAGTAGCTACTGATTCGATGTATATCCATGAAAAATACAAATCAGATGTAGCTAAATTCACAGATCCTAAGGAAGCGTGGGGAAATTGGAGGTTTAAAAAAGAAACACTACATGAATATTGTAAATCCGCAGACGTTGCTATGGATGATAAATACTTGAAAAGTAACCATAATATCTCAGAGATTAAATCAGAATTTTCTACTGCACCGCCCGTATCCGATCCGATTTGTAGATACAAGACAGTTTATTTAAACGGCTGTGGTGGATCAGGAAAGACAACTCGTGCAATCGAATTATTTCGTAATAGAAACACAAGTGTTTCTAACATGATTGTGTTAACACCAACTCACAGACTCGCCAGAGAGATGATAGCGCGGGGGGTAAAAGCCTGTACTTATCACAGCTTCTTTCGATGGAAAGGCGATACATGGACTCCTGATCGAATGGGCGATAAATTCATTCCTGATGTAATAATCTGGGATGAAATATGCACGGTATCGTTAACAGTATTACAGATATTTCTTGAATGGTTGTTATTGAAAAATACAAAAGTCGTCATGTGCGGGGATCACGGCCAACCGCAGCCATTTGTTGGTGGATCTCCACATGAATGGTTAAAAGGATTTGTAGATTATTATGAAGAGATTAATACCGACCATAGATCACTTGATGAACAATTACGAGAATTCAAAGCGCTAATTAGATTACAACCGGATAAAATCCAATGTGAAATAGCGCGTGAAATAATTTCAGAAACTCCCATGAATGATTTTTGGGAAATGTGGAAGCCAAATGATTTAATAATCGCGAGTAGAAAAATAGTCAGAGACACACTTCAGATGAAGTTGTTTGCGCTACATAAAGAAAAATTTGCAACGCTTCCAGTACCACTCTGTTATAGACCTAAGGATACACGAAAGCAGAATATCGACGTTGACATTCCTGGACAACAACAAAAGCAGAATTTAGTATTAAATGATATTGTGCTGGTTGATATCAGCGTCGTTAAAGATGCATTAGGTGCTGATAAATCCCCATGGACGTTAGGTTATGCAGCAACAATACACTCTTCACAGGGATTGACTATATCCGATACAACTCTTTGGATAGTAGATAATCATATTGAGTGGTCAAATTTAGTTTATCTCGCAGTATCCAGAGTACGGCGAATAAACCAACTTCGAAGAATTGTTGTTGACGATGAAATCATTGGTAACGATATTATCACTGGTGATTTTATCACTGGTGATATAATCAGAAAAAAACTCTCTGGTTATAAACAACAGGATAAAAAAAATAAAAGAGAATTTGACATTGATGCTGAATTAATTAAGACACTAAAGCAACAACAGAACAATCACTGCGCGAGTTGTAATTGTATAATGAGTTGGAATTGGTCGGATAAAGATCCTCGCCAATTCACCGTAGATAGAAAAGATAACAATCTCGGTCATGTCAGAAACAATGTGATGTTGACCTGTCTTGAGTGTAATAGACGCCGGGGTGACAGCACCCTGGGTGCTAATTAAGACCCCGCGGTGGTAATTGAGTATCCTCGGGAATCACTTGTAACTGTTGTCGAGTAAATCCTCGCTGAGGAGCAGTTGAATCCAGTTTATAGACTGGAGGTCTACCAGTTGATCGTGTTATACCGGATATATTATGCGTAGTGACACTCCAAATAGGATCAGTAGCTCTTTTTTTACCACCCTCAAGCTCTCCTGGTTCGTATAAGTACCTTACAATGACATTACTACCAAGAATTGGTTCTTTGAAATCTTTTTGTGAAATTCCTTGGATTTCCATTTTGATAGACGCCTTCTTAATAGCGTTGACAGGTTTCATATTAATTGTTCTAGTAATCTCATTATTGATTGCGGTAATCACAGCTGATAATCTCTTGACCCATTCACGGGATCGTTTATCCTGTATGAATTCTTTTGCGTATTGATATCCGAATAACCGCTCAGCAAGGGTTTTATTAAACCGTTCAACAATTGCCTGATCGCGATGTAGCGCAGTGTGTCCTCGTCTGATGGCGACATTATGATGTTTCATCGTAGATGTAACAACACCTTGAAATTCCTTGCCAGGATCAACTTGTAACAGATTTGGCCAGCGCAGAGGACCTCGTCGATAAATCCTCTCAAATGCAGAAGCTACTTCAGTAGATGATTTTGTTTTTAACGGTTCTGCTTCTTTGTATCGACTTGCAATATCAACTAACGTTAACGCGTATTTGTAACCGTTGTCATGCGGCAGAAATAGTATATCAGCTTGATGAACTTCATTAGGTGTTGTAACATCAAAATGCGAATAGTTAATTTGTTTAGGCGCTGGTAGATAAATTTGCCATATTGCCTGTTTAGATAACCAGTTTGCCGCTGTAGTTTTTTTCACCTTTGATGCACTAGCTAGTTTATTGATTGCTGCGTAACCTCTCCAGTATCCTCTCGGAGAATAATAAATAGATTCCATATTAAAATGCTAGCATTTTCAATTACCAGCACCTAACATCAATTTACCCTTCATAGCAGATTTTACCAACCACGAAGTCAATTTTTCTTTGAAGGATTTATCAGGAATAGCATTTAACGCATGAATTAATTTTACATCTGCGAGATGTCTATGTTGAAGATTGCTGCTTTTATAAGCGACATCATGAGCATGACACGCCTTATCAATAGCGTTTATTGGATATTCGCCGGGTCGGGGTAAATTTTGATCATCAAGTCTGATATCTAATCGTGTTCCCGGTCCACAGTAGCTATATCCTGGAAGGTGCTTTTCTCCTGGATACTTTGCCCACGGTGTTCCTGGGAGTTTTGTCAATTTGGCTGCAATATCACCTCCTCGTTTTTTTTTAAAGCCTTGGTTGCACCAAGGGAAGTAAATCTAAATTTTTTCGTACTACATTGTACGCATTTACCAGAAAGCGCTGATCGATTATTTTTCGTTGTAATCGTCGTCAAGTCATTTGTGCCAGTACGCGTCCTACATTTCACACAATATAAATCCATAATTATATTATATAACGGCATGAATGTAATTGATTATTCAGCTACGAGACGACGGGAACCTATTAGACACCATGCAATGTTACCAAATTCTATTCGCGCGATTATCATCGGACCATCTGGAAGTGGTAAAACACAATTACTACTTAATTTGATAACGAGATGGATGAAGTGGGATAAATTGTACATGATTGCTCCGAGTGTAGACGATCAACGATGTTATGAAGTATTAAAGGATTTTAATGATGCCGCGCAAGAAATTAACGGCGATGGTGTTATTGAGTTTATAACCGATATCGAAGAGGCACCTAGTATTGATGATATTGATGGAAGTATTAACAATTTAGTCGTATATGATGATATTATGTTAGATAATCAAAAGAATCCTGCTAGAATATTTTCCAGAGGCAGACATAAAAACACCGATGTGATATATATCACTCAACGTTACACTCAAATACCAAAAGTGATCAGAGATAACTGCAATATGCTGTGTGTATTTAACGGAGTTGATACTCATACTCTTAGAAATATTTGGCAAACTTGGTGCGGTGGTGATATGGATCATAATCGATTTAGAAATTTCTTTAGCCACGCTCAGACAATCCCACACGGATTTGTGACGATAAATTTATCAGACCCTCGGACAAGATATCGTATCGGACTTGATCAAATATTTAGTTAGTGAAATCCTTCGGATTTCCAATCGAAGATTTTCATAGCAGCCGAGGAGGTGAACGTCAACTAAATGGCGTCTTTTTTTTTACCCGAAAACTCCACGAATTTTCCAAGCATCGTAGCAGCAAAGGGGATGGTGACAACAAAAATGGCGTCGTTTTTTTTTTTAATTTTATTTTGATGAATGGAGGCTTATATTAAGCATTTTCGAGAAAGCCTCAGTTTGCTAAATCGACGCCTGTAAAAGTTGGTCTGTTCACTCTCTCTGCATTTTGTTAAATAATTTTGGTTTCCGTAGAAGCCTTATTTTTGCTTGAAAACTTGGTCTGTTCACCCTCTCTGCTGCTACATGTGTTCACCCATGGCTCCTGGTACAATAACTAGCACTGTACTCAGCCATAAGGCTAGATGACCTGCAGGTGGCCTGTTCAAACCTCAGCCACTGCGTGTAAAATGCGATACAAATAATGCGTTGTAAGACATGTTAGTAACATCTAATTGAGTCGGTAGGCCTTGTTTTACGTCCCTCCAAATGCTCAGTGGCAGGTGTACTACACGCAGCCACTTCCTGCCCAAACGTGTTTATCCCAAACTAATTAAGATTATCCACTACCAAGCATAAGATACCGTATACAACCGTTTGTACTCTCCATTTAGTATTTATTTTTTTATATGTAAGTCTGCAGACATAAATGATTGGCTTAGTACGACTATGCATCTATTGTGCATTTCTGAGTGGATAACGTTCAGCTACATTGGCTTCAGTTTGGAAACAAAAGTTGGTTAAGTCTGCCGTAATAAATACACGATATCAAAGTTAATTTGTCTATCGTTAAATGAAGGTATTTCGTCTAGTTAAAATAATAAACTAAAATGAAATGAGTGAGAATAGCATTGGGCTACACGAATAACAACGTAGTGGAGATAGTTATGTTTTCTTGTTGCAATTAAAAGGCACAACACACGTTGCAGCCACTGAGTGTCCGTGTTTAGCATACGCGCACTATCATATATTCTCTCATTCTTTCAATACTTTCATATTTTGTTATTTTAATTTCCAACACCTGATAAGTATATACGGTTTGGAAATAAATGTACACCACGTTGTTAAAACCAAAAAGGTTTTTGTCAGGCCTGATATTGTAAAAGATTTTGAACTGAACGTGTTCCTTACTATGATATACAAAACGGTCCTAAATGATTCGTATGCACCTTGATTGAAACATATTACTTGCTTTATCATGATACTCGTTATGGCAGGAGATGCATGTTTGAGTCTATTTCATAACATAAAAAAAGAACAACGCGAAAATCATTATTAGACTTTGACCAAAGATCCTTCCTATCTCGCTCACACGGAAGTTTCAAGCACGTTGCATACACATGCAAATTGAAATTTTGAACTTGTTTAGATCAACAATTCCATTTACGATGTAAATCGCATTTACTAAATTGCACAATTTGCACGTAAGAAAAGTTGTATGTCTCAGTGAAAATGCTTCGCTTGGACTTAATTCGATCCATTCTTGACACTCGAATGTCATCTGAGACAACACTTAAACGTAACATTTGATGTTTTTCTGTTCGTTGTCAAGAACATAGCAAGCAGCGTTTGCATTGCTACATCTGTCTCTTGTCAGCAATTCGTTTCTATTAAAATCAGACGTTTGTGTCTTGAGGAATCACTATTTTACAATTAGACCTTTGTGTCTCGAGGAATCATTTCTTTTAAAATCAGACGTTTGTGTCTTGAGGAATCATTTCTTTCAACAGCTGCAAGTTTTGGAATACATGGTTCACAGATCATGGATTTATCGGTTACATGGTGTTAAGACCTGTTGGGGTGCATTGGGTAGAGCGTTTTCTCTAAGCAACTGCTATTTCTTGACAGAAGACGTGATCTTTATACTGGATTGGTGGAATTCTACAAATATTCTGAACCTCGGACAGTGACATGTGTAAGGTCAAGTTGTTTGCATTTGTAAGATACAGAATTGAGTGAACGTTGGCATACCTCGATGTTTCTGTCATGTACTGTGGCTGAAATGTCTTTAGATGTTGTTGTTTTCGAAATTATACATTATCTTAGCATACAGGTAACCAAAGTTATATCCCATATGTGCTCGAAAAATCAGCCTGAATTAGTCTAAAGTACACTATCTTTAGCATTTATTAAAATTAGGAAATCGAATTGTGCCAAACTAGAAAACATCAAACTCTTCTGAAATCATAATGAATGAATTACCAAACATGTCAAATGAAAAGAAGTAATCGGCGTTTTTTTTTGTTTTTTTTTACTATTTACTACTGAAGTAAAAAAAAAAGCGAAAGTAGAAATGACCAAGTTAAACTAACAATATTTTTGGATAGATGGATATTGGAAGTAACGCTAAGTTGTATATTCTAAAACCCAAACTGTATACTGTATAATCCAAACTGTATACTTTATAACTCAAAATGTATACTCTATAACCCAAACTGTATACTGTATAATCCAAAGTGTATACTTTATAACTCAAAATGTATACTCTATAACCCAAACTGTATTCTGTATAATCCAAAGTGTATACTTTATAACTCAAAATGTATACTCTATAACCCAAACTGTATACCATATAATCCAAGCTGTATACTCTATAACCCAATCTGTATACTATATAATCCAAGCTGTATACTGTATAACTCAAAATGTATACTATATAATCCAAGCTGTATATTCTATAACCCAAACTGTATACTATATAATCCAAGCTGTATACTCTATAACCCAAACTGTATACTATATAATCCAAGCTGTATACTCTATAACCCAAACTGAATACTCTATAACCCAACGTGAATAACCTATAACTCAAACTATATACTACATACTTCATACCCAACATACACCAATTAATCATACATCAAAAAAGGAACTAAAACGTGTTATGACTATACCTAAGACAAACAAGATCTTTTTTTTAAAAAAAAAAAGCATGTATAACTAGTGGGAAAAACTGGGGAAATTATTTTCTTTACAAATTTAACCCTATGCAAAATTAGAACTTGTAGAGTCCAACCTTATAGCAAGTATGAAAATTTGTGTAATTAATTTTGTTTTTTGTTTCCTTCTCCATAGTATCATGTATCATGTGCGCAAGATAACGGTATATTAACATTGATGTTATGCAGGAATATGACCTATTAATGCTAATTGTGCTCTTTCCTACACACTGGGTGTGTAATTACCTTAATTATGTGGATAGTATAAGTCTTAGAACGCAGAAATAAAATCAACTTAGATTTTAAACTGTTGCATGAAGTGAAAAATATATAGTGAAAAATGTTTCTTTTCATTTATTGTAATGAAATTAAGAATTAAATGGAATTGGAAATAAATGATGACAAAACAAATTCGCTTTCTACAATTTTCCAGTCTTAGAGGAATAAGTAAACACAATAACCGATGACTAGGACCACTATGCAAATCATCTTTCCATCACTTTTCAACTGTAAAATTAATCACCGACATTTTAGAAATAATTGTGGCAGGTGTCATGTCCTGTCAAAAGTTCTTTAGATATTGCTTAAAATATACAAGCCTTTTATTTTAAACAGCCAGGGTAACAAGTGAGGAAAAGTGAGGAAATTCTTTTCTTTTTAGTTTTCTTAAAACACATAGCCATATGTAAAGCACGAAACAGCAGAGTGTTACCGTTGCTTTACAGTTAAACAGGAGAGAATAACATTCCAAAATGTAGTCCTTTAATATCAGGCAATCCGAACATAAATATGTTGTAGACTTTTAATCTGTGTTTTTATTAATCTGTGTTAAACTATTAATCTGTTTTACACTATTAATCTGTTTATACTATTAATCTGTTCGTTGTACACTAATAATCTGTGTTACACTATTTCTCTACTAGTAGTCTGTTCTACAGTACTAATCTGTTTTATGCTATTAGTCTGTTACACTATTATTCTGCTCTACACTACTAATATGTTTAACACTATTAATATGTTTTATGATATTAGTCTGTTACACTATTATTCTGCATTACACTACTTATCTGTTTAACACTATTAATATGTTTTATGATATTAGTCTGTTACACTATTATTCTGCTTTACACTACTTATCTGTTTAACACTATTAATATGTTTTATGATATTAGTCTGTTACACTATTATTCTGCATTACACTACTTATCTGTTATACACTATTAATATGTTTTATGCTATTAGTCTGTTACACTATTATTCTGCTTTACACTACTTATCTGTTTAACACTATTAATATGTTTTATGATATTAGTCTGTTACACTATTATTCTGATTTACACTACTTATCTGTTATACACTATTAATATGTTTTATGATATTAGTCTGTTACACTATTATTCTGATTTACACTACTAATATGTTTAACACTATTAATATGTTTTATGATATTAGTCTGTTACACTATTATTCTGATTTACACTACTTATCTGTTTAACACTATTAATATGTTTTATGCTATTAGTCCGTTACACTATTATTCTGCATTACACTACTTATCTGTTCTACACTATTAATATGTTTTATGCTATTAGTCTGTTACACTGTTCTTCTGCTTTACACTACTTATCTGTTTAACACTATTAATATGTTTTATGCTATTTGTCTGTTACACTATTATTCTGATTTACACTACTAATATGTTTAACACTATTAATATGTTTTATGATATTAGTCTGTTACACTATTATTCTGCTTTACACTACTTATCTGTTTAACACTATTAATATGTTTTATGATATTAGTCTGCGACACTATTATTCTGATTTACACTACTTATATGTTTAACACTATTAATATGTTTTATGATATTAGTCTGTTACACTATTATTCTGATTTACACTACTTATCTGTTTAACATTATTAATATGTTTATACTATAAATAGATTGTACACTATGGGTTCGTGTCACACCATTAGCCTGTGTTACACTATGAATCGGTTTAACACAATTGTTTCTGTTTTACACTATTAGTCTGTTGTACACTATTTAGCTAGTTTTACACTATTAATCTGTTTTACACTATTAATCTGTTTTACAATATTAGTCTGACCGTCTCTATTTTATGTGCATTTTCGATAAGATAGTCGACACCTTGGGAAACCAAGGATATAGTCATGTGTTTGTTAACTATTGCATCTCAGGGTGGTTGATATAGTCAATATATTCTCAATTGTCTGGGTGTAACTAATAATGGAAAAGAAAAAAGACGTGATTAATATTCAGAGAAAAAAGTAATATGACCGCCATATCAATTAACAATTGGTATCATTTGTAAAAGCTGACTTGAGAAACTGTTATTTGTTGTCAGTGTTGTGTGTGTGTGTGTATGTGTGTGTGTGTGTGTGTGTGTGTGTGTGTTTGTCAGATTCTAGAGGCTTTGTTATTCTAGTTAACAGAGCTGATGTTGACTTGCATACATCGAAACCAGATTCTAAGGTAATTGTATAATTCAAGACAAATGATTGAATAAAGAAGAGTTACGTCAGTCACGCTTGTTACGTAAGTGACATTGTGTTACACACGTTAAACTGTTACATTCGTCACAATGTAACACTAGCCACACTGTGTTTTATTAATGATACTATGTTGTGTTAGTCACACTGTCAATATTCACACTGTAGTTACATTATCAGTTTCATTGATCAGACTACACTACATTAGTCACCGTGTGTTACATTTGTCCCACTATGGAATTTTAGTCACAATGTGTTACATTTGTTACACTATAATACAATAGTCACCGTGTGCTAAATTAGTCATCATTATAAAACATCAGTCAGTGTTACATTTGTTACAGTAGTATAAATCAGTCATCACCTGTCACTTTTGTCACACTATATTACATTAGTCATAGTGTGTTCCGGTAATCATGCTATTTAGGGATGAAACAAGGTTTTGAAACAGAAAATTGTCAACAAAAGAAACCAACGAAAAATTTTGGTTATTGGAGATACTAATTAAACTCTCTCAGTGACAGCAGCTTTAATGCCATGGACACATTTGATTTTTCGAAAGAAGATAGATGTTGGGTTGATTGCTGGAAATACAGTCATAAAGGTGAAAGTTTCTATTCACAGAAACGTAACAAGCCTAAACTGTAAACATGATTAAAGTGTTGTCTCCTTTGTTAAGTTATCCGACAACCGTGTACATTACATCTGGGACACATCCATGTGAAAAGATAAAGAATGAATCTTTCTGGAATTGCTTTAAAACTTACGTGACATTAAGCACGAAAGGGTAGAGGTTATTAATCTCTGAACTAATTCTCATTTACAAGGCAAATACTACAAGAGGTGGTGAAAAGACCCTGAGTCAAGTACAAGGACCTAAGGGTCATGATAAGATTCCTAGATAGGTACAAGGATCTACGAGTGATGAAAAAATCCGGAGAGAGGTACAAGGATCTAGGAGTGATGAAAAGACTCTGATATAGGTACAAGGATCTAGGGGTGATGAAAAAATCCTGAAAGAGGTACAAGGATCTAGGAGTGATGAAAAGACCCTGATATAGGTACAAGGATCTAGGGGTAATGAAAAAATCCTGAGAGAGGTACAAGGGTCTAGGAGTGATGAAAAGACCCTGATATAGGTACAAGGATCTAGGGGTAATGAAAAAATCCTGAAAGAGGTACAAGGATCTAGGAGTGATGAAAAGACCCTGATATAGGTACAAGCATCTAGGGGTGATGAAAAAAGCCTGAAAGAGGTACAAGCATCTAGGAGTGATGAAAATACCCTGATATAGGTACAAGGATCTAGGGGTGATGAAAAAATCCTGAAAGAGGTACAAGGATCTAGGAGTGATGAAAAGACCCTGATATAGGTACAAGGATCTAGGGGTAATGAAAAAAATCCTGAGAGAGGTACAAGGGTCTAGGAGTGATGAAAAGACCCTGATATAGGTACAAGGATCTAGGGGTAATGAAAAAATCATGAGAGAGGTACAAGGATCTAGGAGTGATGATATGATCCTGATATAAGTAACATGATCTACGGGTGACGGAAAGATCCCGAGAATGGAATACGGATCTAGGAATGTTAAAAAGATCACAAGATGGTTACCAGGATCTACGGGTGATGATACGATCCAGAGAGGGGCATTAGCATCTGCTGATGATAAGATCTTGATATAATTACCATGATCTAAGGGTGGTGATAAGATCCTGAGATAAGCACCAGGATCTAAGAGATAAACCTACAACTTAATATTGTATATATCGAAAAGGGAAATTGCATAAACAAAACAAGGAATATACCAATATATGACAGTGGCAATGAAAAAAAAAAAACTAGCAACGAAGATGCTTTAAAAGAGCACATATGTTTAAATGTGAAGATTTATTGTGAAATACCCCCAATTGGATAAAATTTCAATTCAAAATATAACAGGAATACGTCTAGACTGATGAACTGATTAGCTAATTAAATACACTATCTAATGAAATAATTAGCTAAGCTGCTAGAGAGGGAATGATCTCATATTAAGCGGTCTATAAGTCATTCAGACAGGATGGCATTGTGGCTGGATGTGTAGATTGGAGGGGGGGGGAGCGAGGGGGATGGGTGCATACATATGACGCTTTATGTTTCGGTCAGTAAATAATTCGTACATGACGGGTTGAGATTTTTTATAAAACCGAAAGTAGGAGTTATGTAATGCATCACCAAACACTGAAACGTCACAAATTTGGATGTCTTTCTCTCAGTTACGTATTGTATTTTTGTTTTGTGTATCAGAATGACTAAAGGCAGGTATGGATGACCTTATACCTGAACATGAAAGAGAAGCGAGAACGTACCTAGTATGATTTTAATTACTGACTTTGGAAAAGCTTAAGCTAATGTAACCTGGTTTTACAACGGGACCGAGTCTTGTATGTTACAAACTTGAAATTAATATGATCTATATTCAATTACGTAGAGGCAGCACGCAAGGAGATTTCATTTCATCCCAATGTTTCATGTGCTTCAATTTTAGGATATATACAAAATAAATGTACAGGCATTAAGGCAATATAAATTAAGGATAAAATGTTTGAAATTAAATCAGTATGCTGATGACACATTTGTGTCGATAGGTCAGATGAATAATGAAATCATACTTTGGAAAATATATTAATTAAGCATAACTGTTGAAAACATACGGTAATAACGTTTTGTAATCCGAATATAAAATTATATAGAAATGTAAAACTACACTGAATATATCACCGAATATAAAATTATGTAGAAATGTAAACCTTCAATAGATGTAACACCGAATATAAACGTTTTGTGTAAATATAAAACTAAACTGGATATTTCACCGAATATACAAAATTGTGTAAAAATGTAAAACTACACTGAATCTTGCATCAAATACAAAACTATATGAAAATGTAAAACCAGACTGTACCGAATTAAGCAATGAATATCAAATGACGCAAAATTATAACAATACACTGGATAAAGCACCAAATATAAAATGATGTAAAAATATAAAACTACGCTGGTAATAGCACCAAATATGAAATTATGTGAAAATGAATTTAGATATAATTTTTGAGGAATCATTTATATTAAATATTGATAGGAATTATACAGAAATCACAGACATTTTGGAGTAAACCACAACTTTGGTGGGGTTTAGTGTGAATTCATTCAAATACATTTTGGATTACATCACTGTGATGCATCAGGACTGTTTGTTCATACGCACATTCAAGATTATTGGAATTAATTCGGATCATACACATTTTAAAAAATTGCGATAACAAATTTGGAATTATTTCACAGTGCTATGAGTGTCTTTTTAATATTAACTTTGTATTCTATGGAAATAAAATGCTTGTGGAATTTTATTAACTTGGTTTAACTTCTATCTGTTACATAGACCACGTAGTCGTGATATGTGAAAATCTATATTGTAACAAAGATTTTGGATATTGACTCACTTAATGCCGGTAATTCTGAGTGAAAATGTTCCTGATAATTCTTACCAAAACTTAAAACTATAAACGACAAAGAGCATAATATCACATATATTTAGTAAGAATGTCTTACCAACAAAAAAGGTGAAGCTCCTTCTGATATTTGTGTCTATTGTATGCAAGCAAAGAAATCAATAATTAATGGTATTATCTTTTAAATGAGACAAGTAAATATTCTCTTTTATGTATAATAATGTTTCTTATAAAATGGTATTCTCTTTTGAATGCTACAAGTAAATTGTTTCTTAGAAAATAGTGTTCTCTTTTACATGGACAAGTAAACTGTTTTTCATAAGATAAGAATGGCTTAAAGTCATATATTGATGTGTCTGTGTGCGTGTGTGTGTGTGTGTGAGAGAGAGAGAGAGAGAGAGAGAGAGAGAGAGAGAGAGAGAGAGAGAGAGAGAGAGAGAGAGAGATGGGGAGGGGGGCCTTTAGAGAGAGAGAGAGAGAGAGAGAGAGAGAGAGCGAGAGAGAGAGAGAGAGAGAGAGAGAGAGAGAGAGAGAGAGAGAGAGAGAGAGAGAGAGAGAGAGAGAGAGAGAGAGAGAAAGTGAGAGAGAGAGGGGGCAGGGGGGCCTTTAGAGTTTCCAGCCCTTAAACCAGTACACTGATTGCGATTCAAATCAGGATCACGAGGTTCGCTGAGGGTCGCTAGGGATTTGTTGAGGGTGGCAAAACTAATCAGAATGTGGAAACGGGGTCCTGAGGTGGAAACGATAAACTGTGAACAGTCAAAAATGCTGTGAAATCCTTAGCGAACTACATAACGTGGATACTAAAATGGAATACGTACATAGGTACTGTCCTAAAATAAAATCTTCGTGGAAAATATATGTATTTAATGAAACCAAAAATGTACCGAAACCAGTAAAATTGACTAGTTCTCTTGTATAAGGAACCAACATTAAATCTTAGTATATTAATTAATATGCGTAGTTCCGGGTGGCCGAGTGGTTTAAGGCCACTGGAGGCCGAGTGGAATAAGGCTCATGCTGTGGAAATTATTGACATGGCAACTCTGTTCGCTTGGGTTTGAGACGTAGGCTAGGCTATCATGAGGATACGAGACAGTTGCCAGTAGATTCCTGTGGGTCGTTTAATCTTCCCGGGTTTTCCCGGCTTTTTCCTTCATCAAATATACTGTCCGCCATATCTAGTCTATGATGTGCAGCGAAATGGCATTAAATCCCAAACGCCAAATGAAATATGTTAATGTTTGTTTAGTCGTGTGTCTTTCGGTCGTCATTCATCACCACTTTCACAGCTCATCTATCCGTGACATTGATCGTATACAGCGATGTGCGTCATCTGTACGACGTGTTTAATAAAGATACGACTTAAACGAATCATAGATTTAATGAGACACAAGTCCATTAATTCCGCTCCTCATCTATACCATCTTGAGTAATGGCATTGCTATAATTGAATCAGCTGTATTCGACACAAGCATTTCTTTGAAACCGAAGAGTGACTTGCAATTGATATCGGTATTTGAGTGTCTTTCTCCCGGACCGATTACATGTAGCTGAGTTTATTTTTATCGAATCACGGACATGTAGCTGAGTGTATTTCTATCGGACCATGTACAAGTTGTTAAGTGTCTTTCTTTCAGACAAAGTACATGTAGTTGAGAGTCTTTTTATCGGACCAAGTACATGCAGTTGATAGCTTTTCTATCGGACCAAGTACATGTAGTTGATAGCCTTTCTATCGGACCAAGTACATGTAGTTGATAGCCTTTCTATCGGACCAAGTACATGTAGTTGAATGTCTTTCTATCGACTAAGCTGTTGATTTAATATCCGTGTTTGCCAGTACATGTCCGTCCGTACGTTCACACTCTAGAAGCGGGCTTGAGGACGGACTTCTCACTCAGGTCATATTTTGGGCGCAGGTTTAACATACAAAAAATCACTCAGAACTGGCTCAAGATGTTGATCACGGTATGGGTGTGGATGGGACATATCGGCCATTACTCTTGGATGGGCTTGACATGGCGGCCAAGTTTTGGAGTTTGACTTAACATGAAGGCCATACATATATAATTATTAATTAGTATGAAGTGTCGAATTTTGAAGAAGCATTGAACCTTAAAGTGGCAAGACTTTATCACAGTTAAACAAGTCCTTGTGAAGGGTCACTTTGACCTTTCCTTTGATCTTGACTATGTCGTGGACATTGCGCTCTTATCACCACTCGTTATGACGATGTAATAAATACAAATTAGGCACTGCTATTAAATCCTGTTGATCAACTTAAGTTGAATTTTGAAATTACCACTATTAATTTGTTTGATTAAATTTTTTATTTTTCTTGTCTAAAGGGGCCCGAATTGCAATATTTCTTCTCAAAACGTTTGTTCTATGTTGATATTCTATTCGTTCACGCACATCGGGTCATAATAGCAAGGGAGGTTACTCCCTATATAACGTAGATAAATCCAATTAACAAACACTCTAAGTAAGAAGGAGACTTTACAATTAGATTCTGATCTCCTGATATACTTAAGACATCTATCTATATGTATGTGTTGTAAAGCCTAATCCTTCCATGTGTATGTTTTGTATAGCCTAATCGGATCCATGTGTATGTGTTGTATAGTCTAATCCCATCCATGCGTATGTGTTGTATAGCCTAATGCATCCTTGTGTATGTGTTGTATAGCCTAATGCATCCATTTGTATGTGTTGTATAGAATAATGCATCCATGTGTATGTGTTGTAAAGTCTAATGCATCTATATGTATGTGTTGTATAGCCTAATGCATCCATGTGTATGTGTTGTATAGCCTAATCCCATCCATGTGTATGTGTTGTATGGCCTAATGCATCCATGTGTATGTGTTGTATAGCCTAATGCATCCATGTGTATGATTGTATAGAATAATGCATCAATGTGTATGTATTGTATGGATTAATGCATCCATGTGTATGTATTGTATAGAATAATGCATCCATGTGTATGTGTTGTATGGCCTAATGCATCCATGTGTATGTGTTGTACAGCCTAATGCATCCTTGTGTATGTGTTGTATTGCCTAATGCATCCATGTGTATGTGTTGTATAGAATAATGCATCCATGTGTATGTGTTGTATAGAATAATGCATCCATGTGTATGTGTTGTATGGCCTAATGCATCCATGTGTATGTGTTGTATAGCCTAATCCCATCCATGTGTGTTGTATAGCATAATGCATCCATGTGTATGTGTTGTACAGCCTAATGCATCCATGTGTATGTGTTGTATGGCCTAATGCATCCATGTGTATGTGTTGTATAGCCTAATGCATCCTTGTGTATGTGTTGTATAGCCTAATGCATCCATTTGTATGTGTTGTATATATGAAGGCATCCATGTCTAAGTGTTGTATATGTGAAGGCATGCATATATGTGTGTGTGTGTCTTAAATATGATGGTATCCATGTGTATGTGTTGTATATGTTACGGTATCCATGTCTAAGTGTTGTATATCTTACGGCATCCATGTCTGAGTGTTGTATATCTTACGGCATCCATGTCTGAGTGTTGTATATCTTACGGCATCCATGTCTGAGTGTTGTATATATTACGGCATCCATGTCTAAGTGTTGTATATCTTACGGCATCCATGTCTGAGTGTTGTATATCTTACGGCATCTATGTCTAAGCGTTGTATATCTTACGGCATCCATGTCGAAGAGTTGTATATATGAAGGCATCCATGTCTAAGCGTTGTATATATGAAGGCATGCATGTCTAAGTGTAGTATATCTTACGGCATCCGTGTCTGAGTTTTGTATATATGAAGGTATGCATGTCTAAGTGTTGTAGATATGCAGGCATGCATATATGGGTGTGTGTGTTTTAAATATGATGGTATCCATGTGTATGTGTTGTATATCATAAGGCATCCACATGCATATGTTTTATATCTTAATGCGTCCATGTTTGAGTGTTTAATATCTTAATTCGTCCATGTTTGAGTGTGCAATATCTTAATTCGTCCATGTTTGAGTGTGCAATATCTTAAGGCGTCCATGTGAAGTGTTTTATATCTGAAGGGATCAATATGTATGTGTTTCATATTTTAAGGCATCCATGTTTATGTGTTGTATCTCTTAAGGCATCCATGTGTATGGGTTGTATCTCTTAAGGCATCCATGTGTATGGGTTGTATCTCTTAAGGCATCCATGTGTAAGGGTTGTATATCTTAATGCATCCATGTGTGAGTGTTCAGTATCCTTAGGTAATCATGTGTAAGTGTTTAATATCTTAAAGTATCGGATTGTATATATGTAACTACGTCTTACACATAAAATAATTTCTTCATCTCATTAAAATCGAGAGAAAGGTCCCTCAAACGTTTTCATACATTAAAGAAGCAAAATACTGCATATTATTCATGCTGTGGAATTTGTGTACCATCGACATGTTTCTCTATCGGCATCTGTGTCATTAAAATATATCTCTACTGGAAATGCATTTGTAATGGAATATGTAACACGGAAATTCATGTCTCCTGGAATGTGAATCATGGAAATTCATGTCTCCTGGAATGTGAATCATGGAAATTCATGTCTCCTGGAATGTGAATCATGGAACTTCATGTCTCCTGGAATGTGTATCATCGAAATGCATGTCTGCAAGAATGTGTATCATTGATATATATCTCTACGGAAATGTGCATCAATGTGCATCATCAAAACGTATCTCTCATGTAAAGTATGTCCTCAAAATGTATCTATACTCGAATGTGAATTATCAAAATACATCTGTATCGGAATATGTATCATCACAATATATCTCTACAGATATATGTATCATCGAAATCCACTTTTATTGGATCGTGGACGAGGGGCTCCGAGTGGCCGAGTGGTCTAAAGCGCTGTCCGTTACGGACCACTGCCATCTCACCTCTGTCTGCGTGTGTTCGAGTCTAAGATTCGGGAAATGTAGTTATGTGAGATAGCTTGCCAGTAGCTTCTCGTGGGTCGGTGGTTCTTTCCGGGGGTTCTCCGGGTTCTTCCTCCACCATTGATACTAGCCGCCATGTATAGCCTATATTGTGCTGAAAAATGGCGTTAAACCATAAAAAAACAAAAAAATTATTGGATCGTGGATCATCGGAATGTACAGGAATGCGTTCCTTGGAAACGCATATCTACTGGAATGTTTATCATCGAACTGCATTTCTGCTAGAAAGTGTGTCATCCCAATATATCTCTACTAGATTGTGTATCATCGAAATGTGTATGTACATGAACATGTATCATCGAAATGTTTATGTACATGAATGTGTATCATCCCAATCTATCTCTGCTGGAGTGTGTATCATCGAAATGTGTATGTACATGAACATGTATCATCGAAGTGTGTAAGTACATGAATGTGTATCATCCAAATCTATCCCTACTGGAGTGTGTATCATCGAAATATGTATGTACATGAATATGTATCATCGCAATGTATTTTTATTAAAATATTAAAATGTGTATCATCACAATTCATCACTGCTGGAAGAACTCAGATTTGAATGGGGTAAACTCGTTTACATTATTGTCAAGCAAACTCATTAATACGGAAGGAATTGCAACTTTACCTGTATAGGCAGACAGTCATAAAGACATATATATATATATATATATATATATATATATATATATATATATATATATATATATATATATATATATATATATATATATATATATATATATATATATATATATATGTGTGTGTGTGTGTTTGTGTGTGTGTGTGTGTGTGTATAAAATTGAAAGTTTTCAACCAAAGGCAATTATTTGTCTGCATACAGTACATAAATATGATGTAACACAATTAACTGCTGCACTAATGTAAACAAAAAAAAAGTGAAATCGCTCCACCCACATGCACCTCCGTAGTGAATGCTAATCATACAAAATCACCCCAAGCACCTGTACCTGTACCTGCGTAGTGAGTGGTAACCATGAAAATTATCCCAAATCCTGCACCTTGGCTGTGATTGGGAACCAAGTTTGTGCTCTTGCAACATCTTAATTAAACTGCCACTTTCATGTACCTTTTAGACTTGTTCTCACGAGATAGGCCAAACTTTCATGTCTCCCATAATTTTGTTCGCGTGAGTTAGGTCAAACTTATATTTCTCAATTCTCTTGTTCTAATGAGATTTATCAAACTTTCTGTCTTCCATAATCGTGTCTACGAGTGATATATGAAACTTTTATATCTCCATTAATCATCTCCCTAGAATCAAGCGCATTATTTAATAACCCATAATCTGGTCCTCATGAGATGGGGCAAACTTTCCTGTCGCCGCACCCCCACCCCCAAACAAAACAATAATCCAGGGACAGGACAAGCTTTGATGTCTCCCATTATTATGTCACCAGGAGGTAAAGTAAACCTTGATGTTCCCTGTAGTCTTGTATACAGGAGATAATTCCAACTTGCATTGATCCTATAATCTTTTTTAAAGGAGATATAGCAAACTTGGTGTTTGGATAACAAACCTAGAACTGAATGAAACAAGACTTTCTGCAAAGAAAATGCAGTTTGGTTTCCTTTGATTTACTGCCACATCCAGTCATGTTATGTAGTGCCAAGAAAATCCGATTAAAATGCCTTGCATAAATACACGCCAATATATACTACCCGTGCTGCTCCTACAGTAGGATTCAAACTCGTATCCTTTTAGTCTCAAGTCAAGCACGCTAACCATTGATCTAGTTAACGGAGATAAATTATTTTATTTTTTTCGGTTCAAACAAACCAAAAAAAAAATTTAAATTTCTTGAACTCGTAACCAAGAAAGACAAATTTAATTCATTGCACTTGTCACATGGCTAGCTCCTTTTTTACAGAAGTATAAAATTGATAATATAAAGCTACTTCAAAATCATTTATCTATATCATACTCGCTTTGTCAAATAAAATGTTTGTTTTTTTTTTTGTCTTGCGATACATGGAATCTTCAATCGGTTCTTATTTCAAATTAAATGTATGATAGTCGTGGGATAATTTTAATCTTCGTAAGCCAGACAAGGCTACTAAATATGGAAATTATTTAACCCATTGCATCCATTTCTATTGAATAAGTATGAATAAAGATCTTCTAGTATAAAGTGAAAAGTAGGAAGATCAATTAAAGGAAATGGTCATCTGGATTCATACCGGATGTGCAAAGATATTACGAAAGTACAGTGTACATGTACCTTTTAAAATATTTAAAGATAACTTGTACATGCAACCAACACACACAACTATATAGTTGTCCAATACCAGATTAAGGTGGTAGGGGGCCATGCCGTAATTTAAAAAGTGCTACTCCACCCAAATATGTGTTGCAGGGTCGTTGCCAAATTGGAGTCAGGCGAGGACAATATACTCTCAGCTCCAGTTGATCCGCCCTTGATCTGGCTTTTGTGTGTGTGTGTGTGTGTGTGTGTGTGTGTGATCCGGTTCTACTGACCCGTAACCTTTTACCGTTCGGTTTCGGATCACTTGGGTCAGACGAATGCAAACACTCAGCGATGGGTACAAGTTTTGTCACAAGGAACATGTTTATATATATTAGTCTTTGGAAGTGACATGAATGTCCCAATGATTAGTCTTTTTGGAGTGACATAGATGTCCCAATCATTAGTCTTTTGGAGTGACAGAGATGTCCCAATCATTAGTCTTTTGGAGTGACATAGATGTCCCAATAATTAGTCTTTTGGAGTGACAGAGATGTCCCAATCATTGGTCTTTGGGAGTGACATAGATATCCCTTGGGCATATTTTTGAAGTGATATGGAAGTTCAAGTGATTAGCCTTTTGAAGTGATATGGATGTTCAAGTGATTAGCCTTTGGAAGTGACATGGATGTTTAAATGATTAGCCTTTGGAAGTGACATGGATATTCAGGTGATTAGCCTTTGGAAGTGACATGGATGTTCAAATGATTAGCCTTTGGAAGTGACATGGATGTTCAGGTGATTAGCTTTTGGAAGTGACATGGATGTTCACGTGATTAGCCTTTGGAAGTGACATGGATGTTCACGTGATTAGCCTTTTGGGGTGAGACAGAAATCACAATGATTAGCCATTTAAAGTGGTATGGATGTCCCAATGAGTGGCATTTTGGAGTGACATGGATGTCCCAATGATTACTCTTTAGAAGTGATACGAATAGACCAATAATTGTGAAGCGACATGGATGGATCAGTGACATTGATGCCTTTCCTGATGAATGTACGTGTAATATGCAATAGATGTTTGTGTTTCTTTCACCAAAGTATTGCAGTAAGCTCGAAGATGAAACAAAGTTTGTCTATTTAAAGCAATATATAATACAAATAGAATGTGTCTACTGAAGGTTAGGCAAATATAATTTGTCAACTGACAGTACAATAGAATATATAATACAAATAGAACGTGTCTACTGAAGGTTAGGCAAATATAATTTGTCAACTGACAGTACAATAGAATACACATCTAATTTGTCCGTTGAAAGTAAGAGATAACACAAATAAAATTTGGCTATTTAAAGTAAGATATAACACAAATAAAATTTGGCTATTTAAAGTAAGAGATAACACAAATAAAATTTGGCTATTTAAAGTAAGATATAACACAAATAAAATTTGGCTATTTAAAGTAAGATATAACACAAATAAAATTTGGCTATTTAAAGTAAGATATAACACAAATAAAATTTGGCTATTTAAAGTAAGATATAACACAAATAAAATTTGGCTATTTAAAGTAAGAGATAACACAAATAAAATTTGGCTATTGAAAGTAAGAGATAACACAAATAAAATTTGGCTATTTAAAGTAAGATATAACACAAATAAAATTTGGCTATTTAAAGTAAGATATAACACAAATAAAATTTGGCTATTTAAAGTAAGATATAACACAAATAAAATTTGGCTATTTAAAGTAAGATATAACACAAAAAAAATTTTGCTATTTAAAGTAAGATGGAATGCAACTATAATTTATATATTTAAAGTAAGAATGAATACAAATAGAATCTGTCTTTAATAGAATTTGTCTATTTAAAGAATACAGACTAACATTTTTTAAAATTGAAAGTAGGATGAATACAAACAGAATTTGTGTATTCGAAGTAAGACATTATACATGTAGGATTTATATCTGACTCACACGAGGGACTGATACAGGCTTCTAGGTAAGTAAGCTGTTGATGTTTCAAGATAAATTGAAGTCTGGTCAAATATTATCAATTAACGCCTCCTTAAATCTACTCTCAGAGAGATGGTAAATATCGACTTTTTCTCCAATTAAGTGACGAATAAGGAAGACGGATGGGATTTGACTCATTGGTCAGATGGACAACTTCAGCACTAATTAGAGTTTACATGCTTACTACTAACTCCTAGGGCTTAAACCATATAACAGGAAAAAGTAAACCCCAATTAGCAGTCAGTTTAAAAAACATAAATATTTCCATCAAGTATAAAATCGAACAAAAGTGAACGAATTAAAAATGCCTTACAGTAATGTATGAATTCTTAGAATAATATCCAAAATTGACTTTCTATTTCATTCTGTAAATGGTATAAAGTTACTCCATAAAAGGTTACAACGTGTTTATGTGCAATTATAGTACAATTAAATAAACGCTGATATAATAGCTAAAACTTTACTTGAAGGTAATACAGTGAAGTTGAATATCACCCATGTCCTTGAAAGTTTCCAGTAAGCCATCGAAATTAATTAAATATCCAAGGCATTTTATAATTTCACAATAGTCCTGCAAGGTAATGCCTATTTAGAATAAATGGTTTCTGTGATTTTCAATTTCAACTAACAAATTCTACACAAATCAAATTTCCTCTCACGGATCTTTATTTTTTATATATAATTATAAATGAAGAATGAAACGGTAATTACTTAATTCCTTAATAGAACCACTATATACACACCGAATCAACAAATTCGAATTCAACAGAGAAGAGTATTTAAATTATCTTATTGTGAATGGTCTTCATAGTCACAGTGTAACTCTTTTAATTAATAACCCAATCAAAAACTAAGGCGTACACACTATCTCTACATGACACGTGTAATCATTAGATGAGGCTATGGCGACATGACCGAATTAGTCGTTGACATGAACTTCGCAATCGGCCATAATTTATAAATAGGGAAAGCACATACATGCACTCTTCTCAAAACGCCAGACAGTCAGCCACAGATTCAAAGAATTAAAAACACAAATGTCATTAACCCAATGACTGAAATAACACTATATTATAAATGACCGCCACGCGTATCAATTGCTGAAAGATGGCTTAAAACGTCAACAAAATCAGTCTGTGATAAAAGAAGGATGGGTCTAGTCACTTTGCTCGTTTACAAATGTGTTAGGACGAGTATCAGCTGTGAAGAATGTAATACCATCTTGTGACATCCGTACCCAATAAGTCATTTTCGTTGACCACATCCCACTTAACGAGGGATATTTACCATGGAAACGTTTGAGTCAGCCTCGTAATATAATCCATTTGTATAACTTATATTAAGGTAAGTAAATCAACGATTAATGTGTCATGTAAAAATCCATTAACCTTTCTAATTATTCACCCATCCATCACCTAACCAACCACATTACGAATAGATCAAGTCATTCAGTTAGCGACATTAATCGATCAAATAACAACCACATTACGAATCAATCAAGTCATCAAGTAAGTCGTACATTAATGAATAAATAAAAATTCCTTTGCGAATCAATCAAGTATCCAGTAAGTAGTATATTGATCGATCCAAAAAAATACAGTATGAATCAGTGAAGTCATCCAGTAAGTCCTACATTAATAAATCCAAAAAAATACATTGCGAATCAATCAAGTCATCCAGTAAGTCATACATTAATCGATCCCAAAAAATATATTGCGAATCAATCAAGTCATCCAGTAAGTCATACATTAATCGATCCCAAAAAGTATATTGCGAATCAATCAAGTCATCCAGTAAGTCATACATTAATCGATGCAAAAGAAATATATTGCGAATCAATCAAGTCATCCAGTAAGTCATGCATTAATCGATCCAAAAAATATATTGCGAATCAATCAAGTCATCCAGTAAGTCATACATTAATCGATCCAAAAAAATACATTGCGAATAAATCAAGGCATCCAGTAGGTAGTACATTAATCGATCAAATACAAACTGCATTACGAATCACTCAAGTAATCCAGTAAGTCGTTCATTAATCACTAAAAAACAAATTCCATTGCAAATCAATCAAGGCATCATGCATGTAGTACATTAATAGATTAAATAAAACTACAATGCGAATCAATCAAATCATCCGGTAAGTCGCGCATTAATCAATCAAATCAGACCAACATTGCGAATCTGTCATGTAATCCAGTAAGTCGTCTATTAATCGATCAAATATAAACTACATTGCGAATCAATCGAGCAGCCCAGCAAGTCGTCTATTAATCGATCAAATATAAACTACATTGCGAATCAATCGAGCAGCCTAGCAAGTCGTCAATTAATCGATCAAATAAAAACTACATTGCGAATCTATCAAGTCATCCAGTAAGTTGATTTTTCATTTCTGATAAGTACAAGACACAGTTCGTAAATTGTGAACTATAAACGAGTACATTGTATTTTTGCTATGAAATAAGATTTCTACGCGAACGATTAAATTTTAAATATGCATTGAAGTAAAAGATATATATCTGGAAAGAAGGCCACCAAAAAATGGTGGAACTCTAACAACATTTTCTTCATATAAATGTCCACATATCAGATACGTACGTCAAACGTCTTTCCTAAAAATGCGCATTTAAAAGGACTTCTGACATCGCAGAAGAGCAGGGTGTAGTATTTCAAATGTTTTAAATCAATGATCGCGGGTACACTATCTGCAAGGACAGCTTAGGTCAGTGGCCTGGCTGTGACCTTGGGGAGGTTACGTAGCACCTATTTCCTTGGCATCAAGCCAATAATGTACTAAAAGTGCTGCTACCAACATCAATAAACAAGCTTTAACGGATGACATTCAAGGGAGAAACCATATAATAAATGTTGAGCTTTTGCTTGTAATCATTACTATACAGGTCAGCAAAGACTGAGTAACTCAAGAGGCAAACTGGACGAGTTCATTTGGAATTCATCCACCGGCTCTGTGTGCGTTAAATTGCACAACATTCAATTCGGAAACTTCCTGTGCAGGTCCTAAGCAACCAGCAGTCACTAACAAGGTTGACTTAGTTACTTATCTTCAATGATATTTACTATTTTAGAACCCTGTTTTAACTTGATGGACAGTATATATATTACATTACATTGGTCTGGTCAACGCAAGTCACTAAAACCATGCCTTTATGGTGAATGATGTTTTCATTATCATTATGATATCTATTTGATGGTAGGATTGGTCGGTTGTCATTTATTTTAGTCGTACATTTTGTTGATTGAAGCTTTAGCTTCTGCTTTATCGAGAAGTAATAGTTCTTTTAAAAAAGGCATCATTACGCAACATGAGAATCAAGCGGAAGAATACGTAAGGAAGATTTAAAGAAATATCACAACATTGTCATTCGAGTCAGTTTTAAGTTTTCCATCTGCGACAAAATATATCAGAGGCGGATTATCTGTAATCTAACAAGTCGAATTTAATTGAGTTTTCTGATTAGTGAACAAGTTAAGATGTGCTATATCGAGTGAATTACTATTATTCATCTCAGACGATAATCGCCTGTTATTTGTCTCTAGTGTGGAAATCTCTCACGTAATTACAGTTAACATTTTCTCACCCGTTAAGTTCGGAAAGATTTGGCATCACTCACTGAATACTACGTTTACAATAACTCCGTTAAGCAAGCACGCACGCACTCGCCAACAGCTTACAGCAAAGATGTAAAGAGAAAGTCAAGTAATTTTAAAAGCAGCAACAGTTGCTACCCTTCTTTCTTAAAAGACAACTCTAATTTGGGCTTACTTCAAAGAAATGTAGCAAAAGGACAACTCTTATTGGCGCCTTACTTCATAGAAACTTGTCAACAACAAAAAATTCCATTTGGAGCCTTAGTTCATAGAAACGTATCAAAAATACAACTCTAACTGGGGTCTAACTTTAAAGAAACAAGACAATTCTAAGTGAAGCCTTCATAGAAACGTATACAAAAGACTTCTTTAACCGTGGCTTTAAAAACGTGGCAAAATGACAACCCCAACGGGGTGGGTGGGTGGGTGGGGTAGGGTCTTCATAGAAACGAAAGAAGAAAAAAAGATAACGGGGGATTACCCCCAAAGAAACGCAGCGAAACGTCTTTCCATGAAAACAAAATAACAGTTACCCTTTTGTTGTTACCATGGAACTGCGCTAATTTGGTAGAGGTTCGGATTCGTAATACAAGTGTCACGGGGTCGATACGCGTCTAGCTCAGCCCTGGTCGGCTATATCTGTGTTTTTGAGACAAGCATATATCTCATATTTTCTAAACATCATACGGCAAATAACGTGCTAAAGGTGCCGTTAGAACCCACACAAAGAAAGTGTAGCTACCAAATAAAGATGCCAATGATACCATACATGTAAAAAGGCCCGAAAATTGCATTCCTTTTACAACAATTACAAATTTAAAACAATAGGTTAGCAATAAATAACACATTTTCGTAAACATATTGGTACATATGCTGTTTCTATTTAGATAGATGTAGAAAGGGACGCGTGCCTTAGAAGTCACTAGATAAACCTTTATCTAGATATGTTAATCGATACCGGATAAACCTTTATCTAGACATGTTAATCGGCACCGGATAAACCTTTATCTAGACATGCTAATCGGCACCGGATAAACCTTTATCTAGACATGCTAATCGGTACCAGATTAACTTTTATCTAGATATGCTAATCAGAATTATTATTGAAAGTATGACGTAAACCTTTTTTCTCGTTTTGTACAAAATAAAATACTGTAAAGAAACGAAACTCATTAATCTTCATCCAATAACTGGAGAAAAAAGTACGTGTTCAATACATTTCATTTTAATGAAACTTGACAGCAGTGGTACTAATATAGTAAGCTAAATAAGGAAAGATATATATGTATTTTAAGTTTGCTTTACTGGGGGCGATTTGTGTTTAGCCATTTCAAAATCTTTCATGAAATATATCATCATTACTTAACCATACGAGAAAACAAACAATAGCAGCCCCCGTAAATCAACATCCCACCCACCCAAAAAATAACAAGCAACAACAGAACCTACAATCCGTGCACACTAAGTTCAAGTGTGATTACACAATTCGTGCTCATTAATTTCAGGTAGCAACCACACAACACGTGCATTCAAACTTCAGTTGCGATTCCATATTATTGAATTGTTATTAGACTGTTGTATATAGACTCTGAACCTTTCGTTGTATATTTAACCATTAAACCGTCGACACTGCGAAATAGGGGCTCGGAGCTTTACATCTATCTATCACGAAATTTAACTTCCAAAAAAATAGGGCCTGGATGGGACTTTTATAATTGTTTGAATAAAATAGTGGGAGCACCCCACCCCAACCATAGATTTCGTCACAAAGAAGTAAAAAAATCATTGTTGCGAGAACGCTAATAAAAATATAAAACTACGCTGGTAATAGCACCAAATATGAAATTATGTGAAAATGAATTTAGATATAATTTTTGAGGAATCATTTATATTAAATATTGATAGGAATTATACAGAAATCACAGACATTTTGGAGTAAACCACAACTTTGGTGGGGTTTAGTGTGAATTCATTCAAATACATTTTGGATTACATCACTGTGATGCATCAGGACTGTTTGTTCATACGCACATTCAAGATTATTGGAATTAATTCGGATCATACACATTTTAAAAAATTGCGATAACAAATTTGGAATTATTTCACAGTGCTATGAGTGTCTTTTTAATATTAACTTTGTATTCTATGGAAATAAAATGCTTGTGGAATTTTATTAACTTGGTTTAACTTCTATCTGTTACATAGACCACGTAGTCGTGATATGTGAAAATCTATATTGTAACAAAGATTTTGGATATTGACTCACTTAATGCCGGTAATTCTGAGTGAAAATGTTCCTGATAATTCTTACCAAAACTTAAAACTATAAACGACAAAGAGCATAATATCACATATATTTAGTAAGAATGTCTTACCAACAAAAAAGGTGAAGCTCCTTCTGATATTTGTGTCTATTGTATGCAAGCAAAGAAATCAATAATTAATGGTATTATCTTTTAAATGAGACAAGTAAATATTCTCTTTTATGTATAATAATGTTTCTTATAAAATGGTATTCTCTTTTGAATGCTACAAGTAAATTGTTTCTTAGAAAATAGTGTTCTCTTTTACATGGACAAGTAAACTGTTTTTCATAAGATAAGAATGGCTTAAAGTCATATATTGATGTGTCTGTGTGCGTGTGTGTGTGTGTGTGAGAGAGAGAGAGAGAGAGAGAGAGAGAGAGAGAGAGAGAGAGAGAGAGAGAGAGATGGGGAGGGGGGCCTTTAGAGAGAGAGAGAGAGAGAGAGAGAGAGAGAGAGAGAGAGAGAGAGAGAGAGAGAGAAAGTGAGAGAGAGAGGGGGCAGGGGGGCCTTTAGAGTTTCCAGCCCTTAAACCAGTACACTGATTGCGATTCAAATCAGGATCACGAGGTTCGCTGAGGGTCGCTAGGGATTTGTTGAGGGTGGCAAAACTAATCAGAATGTGGAAACGGGGTCCTGAGGTGGAAACGATAAACTGTGAACAGTCAAAAATGCTGTGAAATCCTTAGCGAACTACATAACGTGGATACTAAAATGGAATACGTACATAGGTACTGTCCTAAAATAAAATCTTCGTGGAAAATATATGTATTTAATGAAACCAAAAATGTACCGAAACCAGTAAAATTGACTAGTTCTCTTGTATAAGGAACCAACATTAAATCTTAGTATATTAATTAATATGCGTAGTTCCGGGTGGCCGAGTGGTTTAAGGCCACTGGAGGCCGAGTGGAATAAGGCTCATGCTGTGGAAATTATTGACATGGCAACTCTGTTCGCTTGGGTTTGAGACGTAGGCTAGGCTATCATGAGGATACGAGACAGTTGCCAGTAGATTCCTGTGGGTCGTTTAATCTTCCCGGGTTTTCCCGGCTTTTTCCTTCATCAAATATACTGTCCGCCATATCTAGTCTATGATGTGCAGCGAAATGGCATTAAATCCCAAACGCCAAATGAAATATGTTAATGTTTGTTTAGTCGTGTGTCTTTCGGTCGTCATTCATCACCACTTTCACAGCTCATCTATCCGTGACATTGATCGTATACAGCGATGTGCGTCATCTGTACGACGTGTTTAATAAAGATACGACTTAAACGAATCATAGATTTAATGAGACACAAGTCCATTAATTCCGCTCCTCATCTATACCATCTTGAGTAATGGCATTGCTATAATTGAATCAGCTGTATTCGACACAAGCATTTCTTTGAAACCGAAGAGTGACTTGCAATTGATATCGGTATTTGAGTGTCTTTCTCCCGGACCGATTACATGTAGCTGAGTTTATTTTTATCGAATCACGGACATGTAGCTGAGTGTATTTCTATCGGACCATGTACAAGTTGTTAAGTGTCTTTCTTTCAGACAAAGTACATGTAGTTGAGAGTCTTTTTATCGGACCAAGTACATGCAGTTGATAGCTTTTCTATCGGACCAAGTACATGTAGTTGATAGCCTTTCTATCGGACCAAGTACATGTAGTTGATAGCCTTTCTATCGGACCAAGTACATGTAGTTGAATGTCTTTCTATCGACTAAGCTGTTGATTTAATATCCGTGTTTGCCAGTACATGTCCGTCCGTACGTTCACACTCTAGAAGCGGGCTTGAGGACGGACTTCTCACTCAGGTCATATTTTGGGCGCAGGTTTAACATACAAAAAATCACTCAGAACTGGCTCAAGATGTTGATCACGGTATGGGTGTGGATGGGACATATCGGCCATTACTCTTGGATGGGCTTGACATGGCGGCCAAGTTTTGGAGTTTGACTTAACATGAAGGCCATACATATATAATTATTAATTAGTATGAAGTGTCGAATTTTGAAGAAGCATTGAACCTTAAAGTGGCAAGACTTTATCACAGTTAAACAAGTCCTTGTGAAGGGTCACTTTGACCTTTCCTTTGATCTTGACTATGTCGTGGACATTGCGCTCTTATCACCACTCGTTATGACGATGTAATAAATACAAATTAGGCACTGCTATTAAATCCTGTTGATCAACTTAAGTTGAATTTTGAAATTACCACTATTAATTTGTTTGATTAAATTTTTTATTTTTCTTGTCTAAAGGGGCCCGAATTGCAATATTTCTTCTCAAAACGTTTGTTCTATGTTGATATTCTATTCATTCACGCACATCGGGTCATAATAGCAAGGGAGGTTACTCCCTATATAACGTAGATAAATCCAATTAACAAACACTCTAAGTAAGAAGGAGACTTTACAATTAGATTCTGATCTCCTGATATACTTAAGACATCTATCTATATGTATGTGTTGTAAAGCCTAATCCTTCCATGTGTATGTTTTGTATAGCCTAATCGGATCCATGTGTATGTGTTGTATAGTCTAATCCCATCCATGCGTATGTGTTGTATAGCCTAATGCATCCTTGTGTATGTGTTGTATAGCCTAATGCATCCATTTGTATGTGTTGTATAGAATAATGCATCCATGTGTATGTGTTGTAAAGTCTAATGCATCTATATGTATGTGTTGTATAGCCTAATGCATCCATGTGTATGTGTTGTATAGCCTAATCCCATCCATGTGTATGTGTTGTATGGCCTAATGCATCCATGTGTATGTGTTGTATAGCCTAATGCATCCATGTGTATGATTGTATAGAATAATGCATCAATGTGTATGTATTGTATGGATTAATGCATCCATGTGTATGTATTGTATAGAATAATGCATCCATGTGTATGTGTTGTATGGCCTAATGCATCCATGTGTATGTGTTGTACAGCCTAATGCATCCTTGTGTATGTGTTGTATTGCCTAATGCATCCATGTGTATGTGTTGTATAGAATAATGCATCCATGTGTATGTGTTGTATAGAATAATGCATCCATGTGTATGTGTTGTATGGCCTAATGCATCCATGTGTATGTGTTGTATAGCCTAATCCCATCCATGTGTGTTGTATAGCATAATGCATCCATGTGTATGTGTTGTACAGCCTAATGCATCCATGTGTATGTGTTGTATGGCCTAATGCATCCATGTGTATGTGTTGTATAGCCTAATGCATCCTTGTGTATGTGTTGTATAGCCTAATGCATCCATTTGTATGTGTTGTATATATGAAGGCATCCATGTCTAAGTGTTGTATATGTGAAGGCATGCATATATGTGTGTGTGTGTCTTAAATATGATGGTATCCATGTGTATGTGTTGTATATGTTACGGTATCCATGTCTAAGTGTTGTATATCTTACGGCATCCATGTCTGAGTGTTGTATATCTTACGGCATCCATGTCTGAGTGTTGTATATCTTACGGCATCCATGTCTGAGTGTTGTATATATTACGGCATCCATGTCTAAGTGTTGTATATCTTACGGCATCCATGTCTGAGTGTTGTATATCTTACGGCATCTATGTCTAAGCGTTGTATATCTTACGGCATCCATGTCGAAGAGTTGTATATATGAAGGCATCCATGTCTAAGCGTTGTATATATGAAGGCATGCATGTCTAAGTGTAGTATATCTTACGGCATCCGTGTCTGAGTTTTGTATATATGAAGGTATGCATGTCTAAGTGTTGTAGATATGCAGGCATGCATATATGGGTGTGTGTGTTTTAAATATGATGGTATCCATGTGTATGTGTTGTATATCATAAGGCATCCACATGCATATGTTTTATATCTTAATGCGTCCATGTTTGAGTGTTTAATATCTTAATTCGTCCATGTTTGAGTGTGCAATATCTTAATTCGTCCATGTTTGAGTGTGCAATATCTTAAGGCGTCCATGTGAAGTGTTTTATATCTGAAGGGATCAATATGTATGTGTTTCATATTTTAAGGCATCCATGTTTATGTGTTGTATCTCTTAAGGCATCCATGTGTATGGGTTGTATCTCTTAAGGCATCCATGTGTATGGGTTGTATCTCTTAAGGCATCCATGTGTAAGGGTTGTATATCTTAATGCATCCATGTGTGAGTGTTCAGTATCCTTAGGTAATCATGTGTAAGTGTTTAATATCTTAAAGTATCGGATTGTATATATGTAACTACGTCTTACACATAAAATAATTTCTTCATCTCATTAAAATCGAGAGAAAGGTCCCTCAAACGTTTTCATACATTAAAGAAGCAAAATACTGCATATTATTCATGCTGTGGAATTTGTGTACCATCGACATGTTTCTCTATCGGCATCTGTGTCATTAAAATATATCTCTACTGGAAATGCATTTGTAATGGAATATGTAACACGGAAATTCATGTCTCCTGGAATGTGAATCATGGAAATTCATGTCTCCTGGAATGTGAATCATGGAAATTCATGTCTCCTGGAATGTGAATCATGGAACTTCATGTCTCCTGGAATGTGTATCATCGAAATGCATGTCTGCAAGAATGTGTATCATTGATATATATCTCTACGGAAATGTGCATCAATGTGCATCATCAAAACGTATCTCTCATGTAAAGTATGTCCTCAAAATGTATCTATACTCGAATGTGAATTATCAAAATACATCTGTATCGGAATATGTATCATCACAATATATCTCTACAGATATATGTATCATCGAAATCCACTTTTATTGGATCGTGGACGAGGGGCTCCGAGTGGCCGAGTGGTCTAAAGCGCTGTCCGTTACGGACCACTGCCATCTCACCTCTGTCTGCGTGTGTTCGAGTCTAAGATTCGGGAAATGTAGTTATGTGAGATAGCTTGCCAGTAGCTTCTCGTGGGTCGGTGGTTCTTTCCGGGGGTTCTCCGGGTTCTTCCTCCACCATTGATACTAGCCGCCATGTATAGCCTATATTGTGCTGAAAAATGGCGTTAAACCATAAAAAAACAAAAAAATTATTGGATCGTGGATCATCGGAATGTACAGGAATGCGTTCCTTGGAAACGCATATCTACTGGAATGTTTATCATCGAACTGCATTTCTGCTAGAAAGTGTGTCATCCCAATATATCTCTACTAGATTGTGTATCATCGAAATGTGTATGTACATGAACATGTATCATCGAAATGTTTATGTACATGAATGTGTATCATCCCAATCTATCTCTGCTGGAGTGTGTATCATCGAAATGTGTATGTACATGAACATGTATCATCGAAGTGTGTAAGTACATGAATGTGTATCATCCAAATCTATCCCTACTGGAGTGTGTATCATCGAAATATGTATGTACATGAATATGTATCATCGCAATGTATTTTTATTAAAATATTAAAATGTGTATCATCACAATTCATCACTGCTGGAAGAACTCAGATTTGAATGGGGTAAACTCGTTTACATTATTGTCAAGCAAACTCATTAATACGGAAGGAATTGCAACTTTACCTGTATAGGCAGACAGTCATAAAGACATATATATATATATATATATATATATATATATATATATATATATATATATATATATATATATATATATATATATATATATATATATGTGTGTGTGTGTGTGTTTGTGTGTGTGTGTGTGTGTGTATAAAATTGAAAGTTTTCAACCAAAGGCAATTATTTGTCTGCATACAGTACATAAATATGATGTAACACAATTAACTGCTGCACTAATGTAAACAAAAAAAAAGTGAAATCGCTCCACCCACATGCACCTCCGTAGTGAATGCTAATCATACAAAATCACCCCAAGCACCTGTACCTGTACCTGCGTAGTGAGTGGTAACCATGAAAATTATCCCAAATCCTGCACCTTGGCTGTGATTGGGAACCAAGTTTGTGCTCTTGCAACATCTTAATTAAACTGCCACTTTCATGTACCTTTTAGACTTGTTCTCACGAGATAGGCCAAACTTTCATGTCTCCCATAATTTTGTTCGCGTGAGTTAGGTCAAACTTATATTTCTCAATTCTCTTGTTCTAATGAGATTTATCAAACTTTCTGTCTTCCATAATCGTGTCTACGAGTGATATATGAAACTTTTATATCTCCATTAATCATCTCCCTAGAATCAAGCGCATTATTTAATAACCCATAATCTGGTCCTCATGAGATGGGGCAAACTTTCCTGTCGCCGCACCCCCACCCCCAAACAAAACAATAATCCAGGGACAGGACAAGCTTTGATGTCTCCCATTATTATGTCACCAGGAGGTAAAGTAAACCTTGATGTTCCCTGTAGTCTTGTATACAGGAGATAATTCCAACTTGCATTGATCCTATAATCTTTTTTAAAGGAGATATAGCAAACTTGGTGTTTGGATAACAAACCTAGAACTGAATGAAACAAGACTTTCTGCAAAGAAAATGCAGTTTGGTTTCCTTTGATTTACTGCCACATCCAGTCATGTTATGTAGTGCCAAGAAAATCCGATTAAAATGCCTTGCATAAATACACGCCAATATATACTACCCGTGCTGCTCCTACAGTAGGATTCAAACTCGTATCCTTTTAGTCTCAAGTCAAGCACGCTAACCATTGATCTAGTTAACGGAGATAAATTATTTTATTTTTTTCGGTTCAAACAAACCAAAAAAAAAATTTAAATTTCTTGAACTCGTAACCAAGAAAGACAAATTTAATTCATTGCACTTGTCACATGGCTAGCTCCTTTTTTACAGAAGTATAAAATTGATAATATAAAGCTACTTCAAAATCATTTATCTATATCATACTCGCTTTGTCAAATAAAATGTTTGTTTTTTTTTTTGTCTTGCGATACATGGAATCTTCAATCGGTTCTTATTTCAAATTAAATGTATGATAGTCGTGGGATAATTTTAATCTTCGTAAGCCAGACAAGGCTACTAAATATGGAAATTATTTAACCCATTGCATCCATTTCTATTGAATAAGTATGAATAAAGATCTTCTAGTATAAAGTGAAAAGTAGGAAGATCAATTAAAGGAAATGGTCATCTGGATTCATACCGGATGTGCAAAGATATTACGAAAGTACAGTGTACATGTACCTTTTAAAATATTTAAAGATAACTTGTACATGCAACCAACACACACAACTATATAGTTGTCCAATACCAGATTAAGGTGGTAGGGGGCCATGCCGTAATTTAAAAAGTGCTACTCCACCCAAATATGTGTTGCAGGGTCGTTGCCAAATTGGAGTCAGGCGAGGACAATATACTCTCAGCTCCAGTTGATCCGCCCTTGATCTGGCTTTTGTGTGTGTGTGTGTGTGTGTGTGTGTGTGTGTGTGATCCGGTTCTACTGACCCGTAACCTTTTACCGTTCGGTTTCGGATCACTTGGGTCAGACGAATGCAAACACTCAGCGATGGGTACAAGTTTTGTCACAAGGAACATGTTTATATATATTAGTCTTTGGAAGTGACATGAATGTCCCAATGATTAGTCTTTTTGGAGTGACATAGATGTCCCAATCATTAGTCTTTTGGAGTGACAGAGATGTCCCAATCATTAGTCTTTTGGAGTGACATAGATGTCCCAATAATTAGTCTTTTGGAGTGACAGAGATGTCCCAATCATTGGTCTTTGGGAGTGACATAGATATCCCTTGGGCATATTTTTGAAGTGATATGGAAGTTCAAGTGATTAGCCTTTTGAAGTGATATGGATGTTCAAGTGATTAGCCTTTGGAAGTGACATGGATGTTTAAATGATTAGCCTTTGGAAGTGACATGGATATTCAGGTGATTAGCCTTTGGAAGTGACATGGATGTTCAAATGATTAGCCTTTGGAAGTGACATGGATGTTCAGGTGATTAGCTTTTGGAAGTGACATGGATGTTCACGTGATTAGCCTTTGGAAGTGACATGGATGTTCACGTGATTAGCCTTTTGGGGTGAGACAGAAATCACAATGATTAGCCATTTAAAGTGGTATGGATGTCCCAATGAGTGGCATTTTGGAGTGACATGGATGTCCCAATGATTACTCTTTAGAAGTGATACGAATAGACCAATAATTGTGAAGCGACATGGATGGATCAGTGACATTGATGCCTTTCCTGATGAATGTACGTGTAATATGCAATAGATGTTTGTGTTTCTTTCACCAAAGTATTGCAGTAAGCTCGAAGATGAAACAAAGTTTGTCTATTTAAAGCAATATATAATACAAATAGAATGTGTCTACTGAAGGTTAGGCAAATATAATTTGTCAACTGACAGTACAATAGAATATATAATACAAATAGAACGTGTCTACTGAAGGTTAGGCAAATATAATTTGTCAACTGACAGTACAATAGAATACACATCTAATTTGTCCGTTGAAAGTAAGAGATAACACAAATAAAATTTGGCTATTTAAAGTAAGATATAACACAAATAAAATTTGGCTATTTAAAGTAAGAGATAACACAAATAAAATTTGGCTATTTAAAGTAAGATATAACACAAATAAAATTTGGCTATTTAAAGTAAGATATAACACAAATAAAATTTGGCTATTTAAAGTAAGATATAACACAAATAAAATTTGGCTATTTAAAGTAAGATATAACACAAATAAAATTTGGCTATTTAAAGTAAGAGATAACACAAATAAAATTTGGCTATTGAAAGTAAGAGATAACACAAATAAAATTTGGCTATTTAAAGTAAGATATAACACAAATAAAATTTGGCTATTTAAAGTAAGATATAACACAAATAAAATTTGGCTATTTAAAGTAAGATATAACACAAATAAAATTTGGCTATTTAAAGTAAGATATAACACAAAAAAAATTTTGCTATTTAAAGTAAGATGGAATGCAACTATAATTTATATATTTAAAGTAAGAATGAATACAAATAGAATCTGTCTTTAATAGAATTTGTCTATTTAAAGAATACAGACTAACATTTTTTAAAATTGAAAGTAGGATGAATACAAACAGAATTTGTGTATTCGAAGTAAGACATTATACATGTAGGATTTATATCTGACTCACACGAGGGACTGATACAGGCTTCTAGGTAAGTAAGCTGTTGATGTTTCAAGATAAATTGAAGTCTGGTCAAATATTATCAATTAACGCCTCCTTAAATCTACTCTCAGAGAGATGGTAAATATCGACTTTTTCTCCAATTAAGTGACGAATAAGGAAGACGGATGGGATTTGACTCATTGGTCAGATGGACAACTTCAGCACTAATTAGAGTTTACATGCTTACTACTAACTCCTAGGGCTTAAACCATATAACAGGAAAAAGTAAACCCCAATTAGCAGTCAGTTTAAAAAACATAAATATTTCCATCAAGTATAAAATCGAACAAAAGTGAACGAATTAAAAATGCCTTACAGTAATGTATGAATTCTTAGAATAATATCCAAAATTGACTTTCTATTTCATTCTGTAAATGGTATAAAGTTACTCCATAAAAGGTTACAACGTGTTTATGTGCAATTATAGTACAATTAAATAAACGCTGATATAATAGCTAAAACTTTACTTGAAGGTAATACAGTGAAGTTGAATATCACCCATGTCCTTGAAAGTTTCCAGTAAGCCATCGAAATTAATTAAATATCCAAGGCATTTTATAATTTCACAATAGTCCTGCAAGGTAATGCCTATTTAGAATAAATGGTTTCTGTGATTTTCAATTTCAACTAACAAATTCTACACAAATCAAATTTCCTCTCACGGATCTTTATTTTTTATATATAATTATAAATGAAGAATGAAACGGTAATTACTTAATTCCTTAATAGAACCACTATATACACACCGAATCAACAAATTCGAATTCAACAGAGAAGAGTATTTAAATTATCTTATTGTGAATGGTCTTCATAGTCACAGTGTAACTCTTTTAATTAATAACCCAATCAAAAACTAAGGCGTACACACTATCTCTACATGACACGTGTAATCATTAGATGAGGCTATGGCGACATGACCGAATTAGTCGTTGACATGAACTTCGCAATCGGCCATAATTTATAAATAGGGAAAGCACATACATGCACTCTTCTCAAAACGCCAGACAGTCAGCCACAGATTCAAAGAATTAAAAACACAAATGTCATTAACCCAATGACTGAAATAACACTATATTATAAATGACCGCCACGCGTATCAATTGCTGAAAGATGGCTTAAAACGTCAACAAAATCAGTCTGTGATAAAAGAAGGATGGGTCTAGTCACTTTGCTCGTTTACAAATGTGTTAGGACGAGTATCAGCTGTGAAGAATGTAATACCATCTTGTGACATCCGTACCCAATAAGTCATTTTCGTTGACCACATCCCACTTAACGAGGGATATTTACCATGGAAACGTTTGAGTCAGCCTCGTAATATAATCCATTTGTATAACTTATATTAAGGTAAGTAAATCAACGATTAATGTGTCATGTAAAAATCCATTAACCTTTCTAATTATTCACCCATCCATCACCTAACCAACCACATTACGAATAGATCAAGTCATTCAGTTAGCGACATTAATCGATCAAATAACAACCACATTACGAATCAATCAAGTCATCAAGTAAGTCGTACATTAATGAATAAATAAAAATTCCTTTGCGAATCAATCAAGTATCCAGTAAGTAGTATATTGATCGATCCAAAAAAATACAGTATGAATCAGTGAAGTCATCCAGTAAGTCCTACATTAATAAATCCAAAAAAATACATTGCGAATCAATCAAGTCATCCAGTAAGTCATACATTAATCGATCCCAAAAAATATATTGCGAATCAATCAAGTCATCCAGTAAGTCATACATTAATCGATCCCAAAAAGTATATTGCGAATCAATCAAGTCATCCAGTAAGTCATACATTAATCGATGCAAAAGAAATATATTGCGAATCAATCAAGTCATCCAGTAAGTCATGCATTAATCGATCCAAAAAATATATTGCGAATCAATCAAGTCATCCAGTAAGTCATACATTAATCGATCCAAAAAAATACATTGCGAATAAATCAAGGCATCCAGTAGGTAGTACATTAATCGATCAAATACAAACTGCATTACGAATCACTCAAGTAATCCAGTAAGTCGTTCATTAATCACTAAAAAACAAATTCCATTGCAAATCAATCAAGGCATCATGCATGTAGTACATTAATAGATTAAATAAAACTACAATGCGAATCAATCAAATCATCCGGTAAGTCGCGCATTAATCAATCAAATCAGACCAACATTGCGAATCTGTCATGTAATCCAGTAAGTCGTCTATTAATCGATCAAATATAAACTACATTGCGAATCAATCGAGCAGCCCAGCAAGTCGTCTATTAATCGATCAAATATAAACTACATTGCGAATCAATCGAGCAGCCTAGCAAGTCGTCAATTAATCGATCAAATAAAAACTACATTGCGAATCTATCAAGTCATCCAGTAAGTTGATTTTTCATTTCTGATAAGTACAAGACACAGTTCGTAAATTGTGAACTATAAACGAGTACATTGTATTTTTGCTATGAAATAAGATTTCTACGCGAACGATTAAATTTTAAATATGCATTGAAGTAAAAGATATATATCTGGAAAGAAGGCCACCAAAAAATGGTGGAACTCTAACAACATTTTCTTCATATAAATGTCCACATATCAGATACGTACGTCAAACGTCTTTCCTAAAAATGCGCATTTAAAAGGACTTCTGACATCGCAGAAGAGCAGGGTGTAGTATTTCAAATGTTTTAAATCAATGATCGCGGGTACACTATCTGCAAGGACAGCTTAGGTCAGTGGCCTGGCTGTGACCTTGGGGAGGTTACGTAGCACCTATTTCCTTGGCATCAAGCCAATAATGTACTAAAAGTGCTGCTACCAACATCAATAAACAAGCTTTAACGGATGACATTCAAGGGAGAAACCATATAATAAATGTTGAGCTTTTGCTTGTAATCATTACTATACAGGTCAGCAAAGACTGAGTAACTCAAGAGGCAAACTGGACGAGTTCATTTGGAATTCATCCACCGGCTCTGTGTGCGTTAAATTGCACAACATTCAATTCGGAAACTTCCTGTGCAGGTCCTAAGCAACCAGCAGTCACTAACAAGGTTGACTTAGTTACTTATCTTCAATGATATTTACTATTTTAGAACCCTGTTTTAACTTGATGGACAGTATATATATTACATTACATTGGTCTGGTCAACGCAAGTCACTAAAACCATGCCTTTATGGTGAATGATGTTTTCATTATCATTATGATATCTATTTGATGGTAGGATTGGTCGGTTGTCATTTATTTTAGTCGTACATTTTGTTGATTGAAGCTTTAGCTTCTGCTTTATCGAGAAGTAATAGTTCTTTTAAAAAAGGCATCATTACGCAACATGAGAATCAAGCGGAAGAATACGTAAGGAAGATTTAAAGAAATATCACAACATTGTCATTCGAGTCAGTTTTAAGTTTTCCATCTGCGACAAAATATATCAGAGGCGGATTATCTGTAATCTAACAAGTCGAATTTAATTGAGTTTTCTGATTAGTGAACAAGTTAAGATGTGCTATATCGAGTGAATTACTATTATTCATCTCAGACGATAATCGCCTGTTATTTGTCTCTAGTGTGGAAATCTCTCACGTAATTACAGTTAACATTTTCTCACCCGTTAAGTTCGGAAAGATTTGGCATCACTCACTGAATACTACGTTTACAATAACTCCGTTAAGCAAGCACGCACGCACTCGCCAACAGCTTACAGCAAAGATGTAAAGAGAAAGTCAAGTAATTTTAAAAGCAGCAACAGTTGCTACCCTTCTTTCTTAAAAGACAACTCTAATTTGGGCTTACTTCAAAGAAATGTAGCAAAAGGACAACTCTTATTGGCGCCTTACTTCATAGAAACTTGTCAACAACAAAAAATTCCATTTGGAGCCTTAGTTCATAGAAACGTATCAAAAATACAACTCTAACTGGGGTCTAACTTTAAAGAAACAAGACAATTCTAAGTGAAGCCTTCATAGAAACGTATACAAAAGACTTCTTTAACCGTGGCTTTAAAAACGTGGCAAAATGACAACCCCAACGGGGTGGGTGGGTGGGTGGGGTAGGGTCTTCATAGAAACGAAAGAAGAAAAAAAGATAACGGGGGATTACCCCCAAAGAAACGCAGCGAAACGTCTTTCCATGAAAACAAAATAACAGTTACCCTTTTGTTGTTACCATGGAACTGCGCTAATTTGGTAGAGGTTCGGATTCGTAATACAAGTGTCACGGGGTCGATACGCGTCTAGCTCAGCCCTGGTCGGCTATATCTGTGTTTTTGAGACAAGCATATATCTCATATTTTCTAAACATCATACGGCAAATAACGTGCTAAAGGTGCCGTTAGAACCCACACAAAGAAAGTGTAGCTACCAAATAAAGATGCCAATGATACCATACATGTAAAAAGGCCCGAAAATTGCATTCCTTTTACAACAATTACAAATTTAAAACAATAGGTTAGCAATAAATAACACATTTTCGTAAACATATTGGTACATATGCTGTTTCTATTTAGATAGATGTAGAAAGGGACGCGTGCCTTAGAAGTCACTAGATAAACCTTTATCTAGATATGTTAATCGATACCGGATAAACCTTTATCTAGACATGTTAATCGGCACCGGATAAACCTTTATCTAGACATGCTAATCGGCACCGGATAAACCTTTATCTAGACATGCTAATCGGTACCAGATTAACTTTTATCTAGATATGCTAATCAGAATTATTATTGAAAGTATGACGTAAACCTTTTTTCTCGTTTTGTACAAAATAAAATACTGTAAAGAAACGAAACTCATTAATCTTCATCCAATAACTGGAGAAAAAAGTACGTGTTCAATACATTTCATTTTAATGAAACTTGACAGCAGTGGTACTAATATAGTAAGCTAAATAAGGAAAGATATATATGTATTTTAAGTTTGCTTTACTGGGGGCGATTTGTGTTTAGCCATTTCAAAATCTTTCATGAAATATATCATCATTACTTAACCATACGAGAAAACAAACAATAGCAGCCCCCGTAAATCAACATCCCACCCACCCAAAAAATAACAAGCAACAACAGAACCTACAATCCGTGCACACTAAGTTCAAGTGTGATTACACAATTCGTGCTCATTAATTTCAGGTAGCAACCACACAACACGTGCATTCAAACTTCAGTTGCGATTCCATATTATTGAATTGTTATTAGACTGTTGTATATAGACTCTGAACCTTTCGTTGTATATTTAACCATTAAACCGTCGACACTGCGAAATAGGGGCTCGGAGCTTTACATCTATCTATCACGAAATTTAACTTCCAAAAAAATAGGGCCTGGATGGGACTTTTATAATTGTTTGAATAAAATAGTGGGAGCACCCCACCCCAACCATAGATTTCGTCACAAAGAAGTAAAAAAATCATTGTTGCGAGAACGCTAATTAAACATTAGAATAAGCAATACGCATACAACTTTGTTTCGGGAAGATGAAACCTCAGTATCGGAATACTCTTATTATGCGAACTCAATAAATCAAACACGGATGCAACTACTAACATTTTTCCGGGAGAGAGAATCCCGTAATTTTAAAAGCTGTAAAAATAACTGGAATCCTTGTTCAGCGCTAAAATCAGAGCCTTACTTCATACAGTGGACCCGGTGTCTGAGTGGTTTCACGTTCGGACTGATGGAAAAATAAGACGTGGGTTGATGAACTGAAATAAAAATGATGTATCCCATCATAGGTGGAGGGATGCATGTGTTAAAAAGAGGATCTCAGATGATTTCAAATTGATGATGATCACGGCCTTACTTCATACAGCAGACCCGGTGGCCGCGTAGTTCACGAGTTGGCTTCATCAGGCCATTCGCATTGTACCTTCTTTCTCGACGTGAGTTCGAGTCTGCTCTCGACCAATGTGGGATGTAAGAAAGTTTGAAACTAGTTTACTGTGGTTTTGTGGCTTTTCTCCGGATCATATTGTGTCCTTTTTCTACCAGATACTGGCCATATACCTGATCATGTGCTGAAAAGTGGTATTAAACCCAACAAAATACACTACAATGTCAATTTGTTTTCAGTAATATTTAATATTCGTGTTTGTCTTTGAATATATTCTTAATCAATTAAATAAATCGAACATTGTGTAGCTTTTCTAATGTTAGCAAGCATAAGGTTTACTTGTCGGTACAGTTTCATAAAATTATTTTTGAATGATTACAATATATATATATATATATATATATATATATATATATATATATATATATATATATATATATATACATGTGTGTGTGTGTGTGTGTGTGTGTGTGTGTGTGTGTGTGTTTAGTGGTAACCTTGATGGGCAGATGACTCAGTAACTGCGTCTTTCTCATACAAGACTCCACAACTAGTGAAGATGTTTTGATAATTGTGTAGCATGGAGAAATTATTCAGAATAGCAAGTCTCTTTCTCTGATGGGATTTGAATAATATCTAGCATGCGGCAATAAGGGCATAGGACGCTCGGACTGATGGAAAAATACGACATGGGTTGGTGAACTGAAATAAAACTGATGTCATTTGTTGAAAAGAGGATCTCAGATGATTTCAAATTGATGACGATGTAATACTTAATTATTCAACAAATCTAATAATTTCCAACCTGTGCATTGCTTGGCGAAAATTAATCGAGCTTCATAAATTAAAGTTTAAACTCTGCATCCAGCTGAGATTCGCATCTCACACAGATTTTACTTAGAGTGGAATGAATGTAGATGGGAAGACGAAATAAATTTGGATATTTCATTTTATTTACGGATCAGACGCTCTATCATTCAATTCTTGCGTGCGAACGTAATATAAAACAATTCTATAAATAATAACATTTAAAAGTAAATGTTTTTGTGTGGACAAACTACAATAAATGAGGACATGTCCATGCAATAAACTATTGTTATACACTGATCTCTGACGTCAATGCCTGTGTTACGTCACAAAGTTTATATAGGTCAACTGGAGCATGTGACATCATGCACGTGATTGCAATAGGATTGTTAGCAATATTACAACAGAAGCGTTTGTTCATTCCATGAAGTGAAGATGCATTTTCAGTAATGGTAACAGCGTTTCATTTGTTGGATATTTGTGTGAATGGGTGGTTACTGAATGCAGAAACTTGTAATAAATGAAGGTATTGATGTCCAGACTACATGTCGGTACTGAACTGCATTAATATTTCTTTCATGGGATTCATAATTCCAGATTGAATGTGTATTGGGGATGCAAGATCGATACCATGCATGTCATAGGGGTGGGATACAAGATCGATACCATACATATTATAAGGTTGGGTTGCAAGATCGATACCATGCTTGTCATAAAGATAAAATGCAAGATCGATACCATGCTTATCACAAGGGTGGAATGCAAGACCGATACCATGCATGTCATAGTGATGGGATTCAAAATCGATATCATGCTTATCATAGGGGTGGGATACAAGATCGATACCATGCTTGTCATAGTGGTGGAATGCAAGATCGATATCATGCTTGTCATAGGGGTGGGATGCAACATCGATATCATGCTTGTCATAGGGGTGGGATACAAGATCGATACCATACTTGTCATAGGTGTGGGATGCAACATCGATATCATGCTTGTCATAGGGGTGGGATGCAACATCGATATCATGCTTGTTATTGTGGTGGAACGCAAGATCGATACCATACTTGTCATAGGGGTGGGATACAAGATGGATATCATGCTTGTCATAGAGGTGCAATGCAAGATCGATACCATACTTGTCATACGGGTGGGATGCAACATTGATATCATGCTTGTCATAGGGGTGGGATGCAACATCGATATCATGCTTGTCATAGGGGTGGGATGCAAGATCGATATCATGCTTGTCATAGGGGTGGAATGCAAGATCGATACCATACTTGTCATAGGGGTGGAATGCAAGATCGATACCATACTTGTCATAGGGGTGGGATACAAGATCGATACCATACTTGTCATAGGTGTGGGATGCAACATCGATATCATGCTTGTCATAGGGGTGGGATGCAACATCGATATCATGCTTGTCATTGTGGTGGGTTGCAAGATCGATACCATACTTGTCATAGGGATGGGATGCAACATCGATATCATGCTTGACATAGGGGTGGGATGCAACATCGATACCATACTGTCATAGGGATGGGATGCAACATCGATACCATACTTGTCATAGGGGTGGAATGCAAGATCGATACCATACTTGTCATAGTGGTGGAATGCAAGATCGATACCATACCTGTCATAGGGATGGGATGCAAGATCGATATCATGCTTATCATAGTGGTGGAATGCAAGGTCGATACCATGCTTGTCATAGGTGGGGGGATGCAAGATCTATACCATGCTTGACATAGGGGTGGGATGCAAGGTCGATACCATGCTTGACATAGGGGTGGGATGCAAGATTGATACTCTGCTTGGCTTAAGGGTGGTATGCAAGATTTATACCATGCTTGTCGGGGGGGGGGGGGGATGCAAATTCGATACCATGGTTGTTAAAAGGAGCGGAGTGCAAAATCGATACCATGGTTGTCATAAGAGTGGCATGCAACACCAATACCATGCTTATCATAAGATTGGAATACAAGAACGATAACATGTTTGTCATAGTAGTGGGATGCAAGATCGATACCCTGTACTGGCAGCAATGCAAATGGGACTGTCTGCATTACAATAGGCTGACGGGCGTTTATCTGCATATATACAGCATATTCACTTGGATAGCGTGATGAAATTCTTCGTGTCGGATACATTCTCCGTTTAAATATGCAAATGCTTACCAATGTCAAGTGTGTTTTTTCCCGTGACAGTCGCCTGTTTGTCCCCAGTGACCATTCGGCATCCGATTGAAAGACGGCCGTCTAAATGAGTATATTAACATTAAACAAATGCGAGAGCATAAAAAGCAGGCAAATAAAACCAATGGTCCCAGCCATTCAGTCTGTGAAAATGCTGCACGTGTTTTTTATAGTCATATATGAACGAATTAAATTCAAAGAAAGTGATATATTAACGTGTCGATATACACAAGATAATAAATCACAAACACTGTACGTAACGTTAGCCCAACTACGACATTGCTGTCCAACCTGCGGCCTGCGTGCATATTTTAAATGGCCCGCTAGAGCTCGAGCAATTTGTGTTCATTTACATTGTTGTTGTAGTAGGGTTTAACGCCATTTTTCAGCTCACAATAGGCCATATATGGTGGTCAGTATTAATGGTGGAGGAAGAACCCGGGAAAACCCCGGAAATAACCACAGACCCACGAAAAGCTACATTTACGTAAGAGAAGTCCATGACCTACATTCATGACACCTTTATCATCAGGTAAGCAATTGTGAATAATTGTTATAGTCGATGTATTTTAAGTTTTCTGTTGTGGCCTTCAGCTTCAAGAATAGAAAATCAGCGGCCCATGGTGCCAAAAATGTTGGACAGCACTGAACTACAGGATAAAAATTAAACTGGCAATGCTACTAAAGTATATCGTGGAATTGTATTATTTTATATACTGACTTAAAAGTCCGGACCAAGTCCAAACAGAAACCACTTGATAAGCCTGGATATCCGGGTCTATGCTATTCGTTATAGTGATTAGTCCTAACAAACAAGTTTGCACTTTGACCCAACTTATAAGAATTACAGTATTTGAACTGATTACTTCCATCGCGTGACCGAGTTCACATCAGGGGCTTTCATTGAGCAAGAAGACTGTGTTGAGATTCCAAATAATATCACTACTAAATAACTCCGTCTCTCATGTCTGTCCTTTTGACAGCCAGATTACATTTTGGTTTGTCTGTCTGTCTGTATTTACAAATAATGCTTATTTTCTTTCCTTATCAAGACCATTTAAAAATATGTATAACGTGAATCTAACTCAACGTTCTAAAAAACAAAATACTGAAATTATCAAAATACGGCGACGACTAGCATAACATTTGTTAAAAATGGAAGCCATTCGAAATGGTTTTGATGTTTATACAAATTTTAACCAATATATACTATTTCAAGGCAGCAAACCATCATCACCTCCAGCCCACTGTTATTACTCTCTCTCTCTCTCTCTCTCTCTCTCTCTCTCTCTCTCTCTCTCTCTCTCTCTCTCTCTCTCTCTCACACACACACACACACACACACACACACACACACACACACACACACACACACGTGCGCGCGCGTTCCTTGACAGCAAGCTGCTTGATTCTGCAGCCTCAGTGATTTTTATTCGGATCATTTAATTTTTGCGCGGTTGAGATGGTCTGGATTTGGGTTGTCTTGAAAACCAAGATATTTTGTTATTCAACCTCAGGATCATTTTTTCCCAACTGATATAATGGATATACTTTCTTCTTTTGCTCTACGAATCAGAGAAAGAATATTTTCTTCAAAACAGTTTAAGTACTTTCTTTCTAAAACCAAACCCTCTTCCCGCGCTCCATAAAATATGTGCCAACAAAACAAACATATTTAAAATAACATATACAACAGCTGCAACACTTAGTAAATTTAATGATCAGTTTTTGAAACCTATCGATAGTGTATTGTATAATTCCACGCCACTGGAATTTGATATTCTTATCAAAATCGTCATGGATACTCAAAACGTAATATACACTATGATACTCGAAACAGAGATTAAGGCAGCAGATGTGATTCCAGAAGCTTTTCGATTTGATATGGTCAAAGACCAAAATTCCATGCATGTAACCGGGCCAGTAAAAATTGAATGGATCACTTGTCTCTGACAAGGAATGTTTTTCGAATGTATCGATAAAATTCAACTCTGACAATGAATGTTTTTCCAATGTATTTACAATTCAACTCTGATAATTAATGTTTGTCCATTGTATCGATACAATTCAACTCTGACAATTAATGTTTGTCCGATGTAGCGATACAATTCAACTCTGACATTTAATGTTTTCCCAATGTATCGATACAATACTACTCTGGCAATTAATGTTTCTTCTAATGCTAATGTATCGATACAATTCAACTCTGACAATTAATGTTTATCTAATGTATCGATACAATTCAACTCTGACAATTAATGTTTCTTCATTGCATCGATACAATTCAACTCTGACAATTAATGTTTTTATAATGTCTCGACACAATTCAACTCCGACAATTAATATTTTTCAATGTATAGATTCAATTCAACTCTGACAATTAATGTTTTTTTTCTAATATATCGATACAATTCAACTCTGACACTTAATGTTTTTCTAATGTATCGATAGAATTCTACTCTGGCAATTAATGTTTCTTCTAATATATCGATACAATTCAACTCTGACAATTAATGTTTTTCGAATGTATCGAGAAATTTCAACTATGATAGTTAATGTTTTTCCAATTTATCGATATAATTCAACTCTGACAATTAATGTTTGTCCATTGTATCGATACAATTCAACTCTGACACTTAATGTTTTTCTAATGTATCGATACAATTCTACTCTGGCAATTAATGTTCTTATAATGTATCGATACAATTCAACTTTGACAATTAATGTTTATCTAATGTATCGATACAATTCAACTCTGACAATTAATGTTTGTCATTTTTATCGAAACAATTCAACTCTGACAATTAATGTTTTTCTAATGTATCGATACAATTCTACTCTGGCAATTAATGTTCTTATAATGTATCGATACAATTCAACTCTGACAATTAATATTTGTCCATTATATCGAAACATTTCAACTCTGACAATTAATGTTTTTCCAATATATCGACACAATTCTACTCTGACAATTAATGTTTGTCGAATGTAGCGATACAATTCAACTTTGACAATTAATGTTTTTCCAAAGTATCGATATAATTCAAGTCTGACAATTAATGTTTTTCCAATGTATCGATAAAATTCAACTCTGACAATTAATGTTTTTCCAGATTATCGATAAAATTCAACTCTGATAATTTATGTTTGTCCATTGTATCGACAAAATTAAACTCTGACACTTAATGTTTTTCTAATGTATCGATACAATTCTGCTCTGGTAATTAATGTTTCTTCAAATGTATCGATAAAATTCAACTCTGACAATTAATGTTTGTCCATTGTATCGATAAAATTCAACTCTGACAATTAATGTTTGTCCATTGTATCGACAAAATTTAACTCTGACACTTAATGTTTTTCTAATGTATCGATACAATTCTACTCTGGTAATTAATGTTTCTTCAAATGTATCGATACAATTCAACTCTGATAATTTATGTTTTTTTCCAATGTATCCATACAATTCAACTCTGACAATTAATGTTTGTCCAATGTATCGATACTATTCTACTCTGACAATTAACGTTTTTTTCCCCAATGTATCGATACAATTCAACTCTGACAATTAATGTTTATCTAATGTATCGATACAATTCATATCTAACAATTAATGTTTGTCCAATGTAGCGATACAATTGAACTCTGACAATTAATGTGTGTCCAATGTATCGATACAATTCAACTCTGACAATTAATGTTTTTTTTTCATTGTATCGATACAATTCAACTCCCACAATTATTATTTTTCCAAAGTATCGATAGAATTCTACTCTGACAATGGTTTTGCAATGTATAGATACAATTCAATGTCGATTGAGTCAACTGACCCTTTCATCAGCCGTTTATAAGTTGATATTATTTCTAATACCATTCTAATCAAGGATACAGAACGCTCTGTATTAAAAGAGTGACCATTTTAAAGGATATTTAAAGCTCTGTTCGATGAAAAGAATCACGGACAATGCTCAATTGATCTCATCTTTATTTACACTCAGTTCATTTTTCAACTAACAAATTGGGTTACATACACACATACGATTGACACTTAAATATGTACGGAGAATTTGCATTGATCCAAGGGGAACATAACAAAATACAATTTACAGGACAATATGGCTGTTCAGGTCAGGGTTGACCGTACTACATGTGACTATTGACTCAAAGTGGACACATACACATGGCACCCTCTGTCAAGTCATGAGAGAGAGAGAGAGAGAGAGAGAGAGAGAGAGAGAGAGAGAGAGAGAGAGAGAGAGAGAGAGAGAGAGAGAGAGAGAGATGGTGGGTGGGAGGGTGCCTGAACGCAATTTTCCCTTACTTAAGTCCAACTCACGCACAAATCATAACATATTCTCCCTCCCGCACCCAACAGATACATTCAAGTCCTTTGGAGGGGAGCGCGTGGCAAACGCGGCAGTTGTAGATAAACTCAGATCTATGACTAGCACACAGGCCGCAAAGAGTATATTGTGGTGTGGCATTGGATAGTAGAAACAATGTCGAGTTCCGTTTTTTAGTTCACCTCTTCTGATCCATTTCTCTGTCTCATACCGTTTTCCGACAGTTCCTTCGCTTGTGTACTTGGTATACCGATATTGTAAGATTCCAAAGTATTCCATTATGATACCATTATGATAAACTTCTACCATACATAGTGTGCGCGTACTATATTTTCTTCATATCGTGCTCCTTGTCCCCAAACGCCTTACATTTTCTTATTCCTAGCATCTAAGGAAAACTTCCCGCGTTACTGTTCCGCGCATGTCGAGTAAAAGTGTCACATGACCCAAAACGCATTACTGTTTGATTCCCAGCTGAGTAACAGTATTGCTAAATATGGTTTCCTCAGTAATTTTTATTTAGATGTTTCAGTTTTCTGATGGCGTTTGTAAAGAATAGCTTACTGGTCAAAATGAGATATTTATTGGCAATGCTATTTTTATTTAATTATTTTATTTACACTCTAGTTTTCCAAAATAATACAATGTTTTTATTAATATCGACTCATTTAAGCGGTCATTTTCTGCAATCAGAAACAATTCATCTGGACTTTATTTCTAATTACTTTTTTTAAAACAGATGTGCACGTGGTATTTACAGATCTCGTCTATGATAAAAAAAAAAAACGTTAGATGTTGTTACTGATTGTATAGGTGGGGGCCGTGGGGCTCTACCGCTTCGTATTACTTGTAAAGAAAATTAATTTCTCCGGCTTTCATTGCTTGTTATACAAGCTATTTAGAAACGAAAACTTGTAATTCTTAGTTATAGTTCAAACTTGTAATTCTTAGTTATAGTTCAAACTTGTAATTCTTAGTTATAGTTCAAACTACCTTTAAAATTCCCTATTTGTTATTGTATGATTGATGGGTGTAATATGGATTATGTAATATACAGATTGGCCTTCCTCTAGATTTGCACCTTTCTAAAACGTGCTAGCTTTACTTGGTCATTTTCACTTCCTGAACTTCAGAGGTACGTTGTATGAAAAAAGAGCCGATAGCATTTTGCAGTCCTATATATTTGGTAATTTATTCATTGCACATTCAAAAGCTGGTATTGCCTAGTCTGGCAAAACTCTTTTTTCCTTATATTAATTAATGCGTGTTATGGAGTGTGTACTTTAGACTAATTCAGGCTGATTTGTTTTATCACAAGGGAGCAGGCATTTTAGTTAGCAGTGTGCTTGGATCATGTACAATTTCCAAACGTATAATACCCAAAGAAATATCAGTCATATTACATTAAAGCAGCAAATAAGCATGCCAACATTCTCTCTACGGTGCGTGTTTGAATTGCAAACATTTTCACCTAGCATACGTCACTCTCTGAAAAGTACATGTTAACTCGTGAGCGCCCCTGCAGTGCTTTCATGTAAACATATTCAATTAAGCCCTACCTATTTTCCACACAATCAGTGCACAGTAAATATAAAGAAACAATATAATTTTGTTGTGTACGAGTTTACTCAAAGAGTTTAATATCAACACTGATTATATCAAATCATCGCATGTTTGAATTTAAGAATAGTGACGCAATGTGTACGTATGAGAATAAAGAAAACAGATAGCATACTTAAATGCAAGGAAAGAAAACACAAAAAGCACAATGAATTAATAACACTCAATGTTTTTACTTTTTTTTAAAAAAAAACTGACAGTTTATAAACATGATATAGTTAAATAATATATGTATAATGATTTAGCAATGAACCAACGAACTGGCTTTTATATGAAGATATATATCCAGTCAAGGACATGGTGTTATTGTCTCTCTCACATACACAGTTTGGTATCCAGTCAAGGACATTGTGTTATTGTCTCTCTCACATACACAGTTTGGTATCCAGTCAAGGACATGGTGTTATTGTCTCTCTCACATACACAGTTTGGTATCTAGTCAAGGACATGGTGTTATTGTCTCTCTCACATACACAGTTTGGGAATGTATACCTCACCTTACGATTCTCGATATTGGCCATAAATTTCAAACCTCGTAACATACCATATCATATGATACAGGAAATTTGTTGTTTACCCGTCCAGAGCCTACAGCAAGACAAATGTACATAAGTATATATACGACTGATTGCTCTCCATGAGAATTGTAATACAAAGGTTTTAGCACTCTGTGTGAATTGTAATAAAAAAGCTTGAGTGCCCTCTACGAACATTGTAAATCAAAAACCTGAACGCACTCAAAGAACATTGTAATACACAAATATGAGCGCCCTCAAATAACATTGTAAAATGAAAATTGACAAACCGATATGAACATTGTGAATCAAAAACCTGAACGCACTCTATGAACACTGTAAAACGCAAATCTAAGCGCCCTCAAATAACGTTGTAAAATGAAAATTGACAAACCGATACGAACATTGTAATGCAAAAAGACTGACTGCCTCTTATGAACATTATAATACCCAAGTCTGAGTGGCCTCTATGAACATTGTACATCACAATCCTGAAAGCACCCTATGGACATTGTAATACTCAAATCTACGTCCCTCAAATAACGTTGTAAAATAATAATTGCCAACCCGATACTGTAATAACCAAATGCGAATGCCCTCGATGAACACTGAAATACCCAAATCTGAGTGCCCTCTATGGACACTGCAATACACAAATCTGAGTGCTATCTAAGAAAACTGCAATAAACAAATCTAAGTGTCCCCTATGGACGCTGTAATACACAAATCTGAGTGTTATCTAAGAAAACTGCAATAAACAAATCTAAGTGTCCCCTATGGACGCTGCAATACACAAATCTGAGTGCTCTCTAAGAAAACTGCAATAAACAAATCTAAGTGTCCCCTATGGACGCTGCAATACACAAATCTGAGTGCCATCTATGAACAGTGTAATACTCAAATCTTGGTGCCCGCTATGGACACTGTAATACACAAATCTGAGTGCCATCCATGAACAGTGTAATACTCAAATCTTAGTGCCCGCTATGGACACTGTAATACACAAATCTGAGTGTCATCTATGAACAGTGTAATACTCAAATCTTAGTGCCCGCTATGGACACTGTAATACACAAATCTGAGTGTCATCTATGGACACTGTAATACGCAAATCTGAGTGCCATATATGTGCATTGTAATGAACAAATCCGAGTGCCCTTAAATAACGATGTAATAGGAAAACCTGTCTACCCTATATGAACATTGTAAAACAAAAACTTAAACGCACTCGATGAACATTGAAATGCAAACGAGCTCATGAGTGTAAATGTTGCTTTGTAACAGGTACACACACACGAGAGAGAGAGAGAGAGAGAGAGAGAGAGAGAGAGAGAGAGAGAGAGAGAGAGAGAGAGAGAGAGAGAGAGAGCATGTACTCTGTATAAATGACAGACCAAGAGATGTATAAATATTTCATTAAAAGGACATTGTGAAATTGTGTATGAGAGGAGAGTGGGAAATGGAAAGAAAGATTGTGATTAATTTGTGTACTATGTTATATTCATTTAAAAACATGCATTATTATTACCTTTTTTTGTTATTTTTATACGTGACTAATGAATAATGATTGAAAATACAGTATTGACCTATAATACATGGCCTATATGAACGATATCCAAGGCCATGGAAAAGCGAACTTTCTATCATATAACAGTACGCACGAGACAGACGCGGCATACCTAACTATAATTATAACCATTAAATATGTCCATATATGTACAATGAGTATAATACATATATCTCAGTCAATAATAAGTATCATGCTTTTGGAGCTATTTATTCCAACTGTCTCTCTGTCCAAAGTACTAATTCTAATTTTACATGCCACGGTTATGAGGTCTCTTCCTCAGACTCGAGAATAACTAACATATCGTTATTGATTCCTAAAACGATTTTTTAAAAAATGTAAACTGTTTATCCTTTAGTCTGAAAAAGAAAGATTTGCAACTTATCGATCTGAATGTAAGACACATCTTACCAAAATTCGATGAACTAAGACTTATGATATAAAATGAATCCAACCCTGATGCAATTGGGCTATGCATGCAAAACGTTTCTAGGTTGTAGTGTACCCGACACTGCTATCTCTATTAGCAATTTTTTTTTGGGAAATACGACATCACCAATAAGGCATAGGAGGAGAGATAGTCATGTACGTTTCAAATAATATACATGAGAATAAAAAAATTTAAATTACTTTTACTATAAAGTCAATATTGATTCAGGTAAATTTCCTCAGAAGTCAATCTATCTATATCTTGCTCAGCATTCCAACCCACAAACTCCCTCTCATCATGGACTGACCAATTTGAAAATGAATTAGAGGCTGCTGTATCTTCCATTAATGAAGTAATTATCAGGGGAAATTTTAATATTGATTTCCTTCTTGATGCTAAAACCAAATGGCTACATATGATACGACATTACACGGGTAATAATGTTCCAACAAGAGTAACAGTCTGTTCTTCTACGCTGATTGACCACATCTACACTACCCATCCTACCAATCTCTACGAGGATAAACGTACCATGTTTCCTTATTAGTGATCACTATCATATATTTGCAACTCCTAAGCAACAGAGCGTAGAGAAAAGCTACTTTCAAGCCTACATGCAACACATATATTTAAAGAACTTTGCTGAAAATAATTTCTTACTGAACTATCACTAAACATTAACTCAATAAATTTCCCTAACACAGACCCAGAGTATGTTTACGTACAATCCTAACTAAACACGCCCCCCCCCAATACACATCAAAAGAATTAAACAATCAAAGCAAACAGACCGGTATACTAATGAATTCGCAGAGGCAAAACGCAAACGAAACTAATGTAATAAATATAAGGACCTTACAAACAAACGTTTGTGGCGGAAGAAAGTTAAATCACTCATTGTAAAACACAAATTCCCCTTTTTCAAGAAAGGTATTGCATCAAACTCCGATAACAGATCCATCTGGAATCACTTACGAAATCTAACTTCAACGAAACCTTCACCTCTAGCTCCATGTGAAATTTTAGTTGATGGCACTAGTTATAAAGATGAGCTCAATAATACAAAAAGACTGAACCTCTGTTTTACTAATATATTCCGAACACTTGACTAGTTTAATTCTACAACGCCTAATGTAAACAAACTTAGTAAATTCGTGAATTAAATGGTACCCGATCATGTTAGTTTTAACATTCTCTTAATAACAACACATGACATATTTGATATTTCACCCCAAAACTCTGAAAATGTCGGTTTTATCAATTCCCGAAGTCATTGAAGTTAGCAAAAAATTATTCGCAATTTTTAAGGGAAATGGAGAAAAAAAGACGTATCCAACTATCAACCCATATCTGTTCTGTCCGTACATTCAAAAATTATTTAAAACCATGTCAGCAAGAATATTTTCAGATATCTGGACAAGTACCAACTCTTCCATAGATCAAAATCAGGTTTTCGAAAGAATCATTCTTTTCAAACTGAACTGACCCATGGCTACTAGCAGTAGAATCAGGAGAACTCCCGGGCGCAATCTTCATTCTTTTTAAACATCATTCGATTTTGGTTGACCATTCGGTGCTCATTAAAAAGAACTATCAGCCTACAAGTTTTCTCTAAACACAGTTGTCTGATTCACGTCGTATCTCACTAACAGACACCGGGTTGTTTGCACGGGTAAATATATAGCCGAACCAAGTCTTATCTTAAGACTTAAGTGGTGTTCCGCAAGGATTTGTATTAGGGCCTTATCTTTTTCTGCTATTAATCAATGATATAGACTTGTATCCGGCATACTCTAAAGTTTAACACAGATCGTTTCGCTGACGAGTGTACATTATCCGATAAATCTCTAGACTAAATAACTAATTAACTTTAAATAGACCTCAACATTAAATCAGTTTGGTGTCATCAAAACGAAATTGCATATTACTACAACGAAATGTATGACAATCTGAAGAAAGCAGCGTGTATCTACTAACATGGATTTACTTCTAGCTCAAAAGGGCGTAGACTTATCTATTGTCAAAAATCAAAAACGTCTTGGTATCGACATTGATCAACACGTCATCTGGAATGCAAATCTCGATCGCCTATGTGCAATATAAGTCAAAACAATAACTCTGTTCAAATTGCTTTTAACAATAACTTGAACTTTATTTTTCGGGTTATATGCTACCACTAATATATTACTGTTGTACCATATGGGGACACACATACAGTTATAATCTGTACAGAATGGATAAACTCCAGAAAAGGGCAGCCTGAATAATAATAAAATTCCTGTTATGACTCCCTCGAATGTTTTGTTTTCACGTCTGCAATTGTTACCGGTACAAAAACTTATTCTTTATTTTAAAGGAATCATGAAATACAAGTCTAACAAAAACGGTCTTTCTCCAGATTATATATCTAAGCTATTCTCCGATTGACGACTAACAATGATCTCCAGATTCCGGGGTCGAAAACTAATCATTACAAAAATTCATTTACTTTACCAGGACGTACTATATGAAATTCCACTGAGGTAACGAAATTCAGCTTCCCTTGCTTCCTTTAAAATATCATTAAATAATCATTAAATAAATTCTTTCTTGAACAGCTGGAATGACGTATTCAAAGCTCTTAATAGACAACTTTAGCAATATATATATATATATATATGTTACCTGATTATGTGCACGGTCCTGTATTTTAATTTTGGTCTTTCTTTTAACATAGTCATTTACAACAACTGATGACCACATGACAGATGGGTTACTTATGACTAAATGTGTTATCCTCGTTAGAGATTATTATTATTATTATTATTATTATTATTATTATTATTATTATTATTATTATATGAATAGACAAACCATCACCAGTTCCAATAATGTTTATGTATGTCTTTTTTAGCGACATGGTCGAATCACAGTTTAATTTAAAATAGTATAGGTACATGAAATTGCTTCATACCAAAATTGGAAAAGCCATATATACACATAACAAGTTAAATCGCTGGCCTTGGAGAATCGCGAGTATGACATCTGACCCAGGGATAGTGGCGAGTTTGACATTTGATATAGAGATCATACATATGTTGCGATGGAGTATAGCTTGAAGCTACTTGTCAATAAAATCAAACAATACATAAAACACCATTTCGATTATTGGTTAACAGATGCGATTATTTGTCGTCTGCAGAACATAAAACATATTCGATGAGTTCGTGTTATGTAGGTAGTTAATAGAGAGGTAAACCATTCGACCATTTCGTGTTATATAGCTAGCTGTGAGAGATGTATGCCACAGTCGGCCGTTTTGTGATATGGAGAATGTCGAAATAAATATATACCACAATCTACCATTTGGTCTTGTGTAGTTTATTAATAGATATGTACAAACAAATATTCTACCCTTTTCTCCCATGGAGGTTGCTGAAAGTAAAATATATACAACATTCTACCCTTTTGCGTTATGCAGGCTAATGCCATTAAGGTATAACACAGTCGGCCCGTTTGTGTTATGGGCGATTACGACAAAAATGGATAAGCTAATCTGTCGTTTTGCGTCATGGAGGTAACGGACATAAATGAATGTAACAATCTGGGCTTTTGTACTACGAAATGTACTGACAGAAATGTATGTAACAATCTAACAATCTTATCTTTTATACTTAGAAAGGTAGTGACAAAAATGTATGTAAACAATCTAAGCTTTTGTACTAAGAAAGGTAGTGACAAAAAATGTATGTAAATCTAAGCTTTTGTACTAAGAAAGGAAGTGACAAAAAATGTATGTAACAATCTAAGCTTTTGTACTAAGAAAGGAAGTGACAAAAAATGTATGTAACAATCTAAGCTTTTGTACTAAGAAAGGTGGTGACAAAAAATGTATGTAACAATCTAAGCTTTGGTACTAAGAAAGGAAGTGACAAAAAATGTATGTAACAATCTAAGCTTTTGTACTAAGAAAGGTAGTGACAAAAAATGTATGTAACAATCTAAGCTTTTGTACTAAGAAAGGAAGTGACAAAAAATGTATGTAACAGTCTAAGCTTTTGTACTAAGAAAGGTAGTGACAAAAATGTATGTAAATCTAAGCTTTTGTACTAAGAAAGGTAGTGACAAAAAATGTATGTAAATCTAAGCTTTTGTACTAAGAAAGGTAGTGACAAAAAATGTATGTAAATCTAAGCTTTTGTACTAAGAAAGGAAGTGACAAAAATGGATGTAACAGTCTAAGTTTTTGTATTAAGAAAGATACTGACAAAACTGTATCCGCAATGTTGTTATGTCAAGGATCTTGTTAACATAAATTCACACAAGACTGGACCATGTGTTGCTTAGATCGTTGTTGACAAACATTTGTACAACACACGATTCTTTGGTTCTTATGGTGGTCGCTGACTCAGCATATTAGTTATCGAATCAAAAGTGAAGAAGGGAGTATTTAAAACTGCCTTAAAGAACCTATGATTATCTCCTAAAATATTCCAGATACAGTCTAACCCTATCAATCTCCGACATGTGCCAAGTATAAACAAGTCGTCTTTATGACATATGCCTGCTTAACAATGTTTATCTCATTTAAATTAAGTTATAATTGACTATTCTGGATAGCTGGTCGCTTCATATAGATGACATTTAACATTAAGTAAAAACTGTATCGTAAGATATATTTTTTTAAGAAATAAAGATTTGAAATTGTAAGGTATTCTTATTTTCATCCTGTAACCATACTTAAGATTATAAGTGCAATTACTGTATTAAATATGGGAATTACTGTATTAAATATGGTAATTACTGTATTAAGTATGGTAATTACTGTATTAAGTATGGTAATGACTGTATTAAGTGTGGTAATGACTGTATTAAATATGGTAATTACTGTATTAAATATGGTAATCAATGTATTAAATATGGTAATTACTGTATTAAATATGGTAATTACTGTATTACTTGGGTGCATGCTAAATTAGAAAAAGTAAATATAGCTGTTGAATAATCTATGATACACTGTGTTATAACTTATATTCGTCTCGTGCATATTAATAGCAATAGCAATTTCTGGAAAGTTTTGCCTCGTTGTTATCATGTTCTGGGGACAATATACATCATGGAAGATTCAAATTCTCTGTTCCAATAAATTAAGCTCAATTAAGAAACACAATCCTAATTTACTAGCGCACTTGTTCAGCTCCTAAAGTTACAATCCGACTTAGTCAATATCCGAGACTCTTGTCCAAATGCTTGATATTGTACCACACTAATCACAACTACTTCCTGTGCAAATTGTATCTCATTCAAACAGCACGCATTCCATTATTAAATTATCGCACGAGGAATGAAATTTATAACAAAACGTCAAGGCTACGAAATGTTTTAATATGAGTGTGTCCAAGAGAAAGTCCAAAGTCGGAGTGAAATTTTGGGCCGCAGACGTATCTAATTTAGGCTTATGTGATCTTATCGTGTCTGTGTATATATGCGGCCTTAGGACATTGAAACCAAGCTGTTTAATCCATTAAAACTAGAAGAAGACAGCCATGCACATATACAATTATCCATTCCAGTCGACATATTCTCTTTTAAATATTTCCCTAAATTTACTTAATTTCTTATAATTATTATTATAACAATGAAATATCCGGGAGCTTTAAATTTACAAAAAAAACAAAACAACAGATGTCTTTATGGCTTGTCGATTTCTAGGTCAATACAAACATTTTCCAGCATTCGCAACAAGTTGAAGAAAAAAAAAAACAATTATAATGCATTTAAAGTTTCATTTCATGTAGAGACAGTCATGTAAAGTTTTGCATACACGACGGGTTTTGTGTTTTATGTATTTGTCGTGTCTATGTTTGGCATTTGCCTTTGAAAAGACTCACTAGGAGTCGAAAATGCGTAGACAAGTTATATGCTGGTTTTACAATGTTCAATGTCAGTTTATCGCATTTACCGTATTAATTCTCCGACACACGTTGTTGGATAACTGAAGCAAATAGGAAACAATTGTTTGGTAAATGAAGCAAACACAAAGCCATTGTTGGAAAATGAAGTAAAATGAGAAGCACAGATCAATAAATACCAATGCTTCTTTATGAAGAAATGACCTTATATTGCAATCTATAACCACTGTTTATTACGAAAATGCAACGGTACTGTGAAACACATATTGTTCGTTGAGTAAATTATACCATGCAATATACTTCAGTGCCACACTCTTCATTTCCAAAGAACGGATTGATCTCTAAATGCTGGAAATAATTAGCTTAACAAATATGTCAGATCTGCATTGTCTGTAGGATACTGGTGTATATTCTTCCACTTCAAAATAAAATCACAGAAAATATGAAGTGTCTCGCAGCAATCATCATGGAGACTCATTAACCGTAATGTCATATCCTAGCTGCTAATAAGGCAAATATCAGCGAGATTCGTTAGCCCTATTTCGTTGTCCTGGCTACTAGTAAAGTAAACATAAGAGAATTTCGTTAACCCTATATTCATGTACTGCCGACTAATACTGCAAACGTCAGGGCTTTTATTAACGTTATATTCATGCCCTGGCTAGTTGTATATCATATATCAGTGAATTTCATTCACCCTATATCCATGCCCTGACTACTAATATAACCAACATCCGTTAGTTTAATTAACCCTACATCCATGCCCTGGATACTAATATAGCAACCATCCGGGAATGTCATGTAACCTACATTCACGTGCTGGCGTATAATTAAGCACACGGCGGATGAACATTATGTAGAGGAAACACTTTGAGGTAGCCATCGTATGCAATTATAAACCTTGAAAGGTTATAGCAAACATTTTATTTAGTCAAATACATCTGCCTTTGAAAATTGTTTTTCATGTGGTATGGATGTCAGGTTGAATGGAGCTGTGAACACCGATGACAGGATCAATATCACAGAATCTAGCTCTTAGAATGTATTTTTATCTTCACGACCTTTTTATTATCATGTTTCACTTGTTATATTCGCCTTCATCGCAAGCAAGAATCATTACAACCCTATAACAGCCAGTTATTATCGTTAGTTACAGCGAGATAATGTGATAACCTGTGTTACCTTTGATTAATGTGGACTGAGAAACTCGTCTCCATGGGAAAATAATTTTTTAAAAGACATGTCATGTACATAAAAGTCGTAAATGAGTTCATAATTTTAAAAAATGTGTCATGCGATAATAAATAATATAAAACCCTTAAAACTGTTATAAGTAATGGACTAATTTATCAAAACCGTTCATGGTAGTTTATCGTGAGATACTTACTAGGATTATCAGATCAGAAAATGGTAGGTGTTTATTTTATGCTTTTCTTGCGCATTTAGAAATATAGCATGGGGAGGGGGGGGGGGCGCAAAATACCGCTACGTTGTTACAACTGATATGTGAACCCCATGGTTGTGAAAACAAAACACGACGTGTGTGTGTGTGTGTGTGTGTGTACTCGATTGCATCTGGATGTTACTGGTAGACCACAAATTTGGACTGGTAACTGGTTTATTTACAGTAAAGATTAACACTTGGTCAGCGGATTTCATGGCTTGGGGTAGTGTCGATTTTACAGGTATTCTATGTACGTTCATAACGCGTTTTTGTTTAAAAAAAGAAGAAAACGGAAGATGGAAAAAAAAATCAAAAAGAAATTCAATGTCGGTATCGGAACTCGAATATTCCGTCTCGAATTAAAAATATTCCATAATGATGAAGATCGTTGGAACGAGATCTAAGCCTATATTTATCAACATATTTGTCGTTATTTAGTCAATCAATAGTTATGTGGGTTTATAAAGATTAAGCCAATGGTGACCAAATTTAATTTATCATTTATGTATAAAACACCTACTCATCTGTCAATCATTAAAATAATAAATGGGCAAAATTATATTATAAGGAATAAAATCACTTTATATAAAATCATTGTATTGTGTATTAACTCATGTCACTGTGTACAAAATCATATTAATGTGTATTAAATCATATCATCGTGTATAACAATATATCACTGTGTATTAAATCATATTAATGTGTATAAAATATATCAATGTGTATTCAATCAAATCACTGTGTATTAAATCATATCATCGTGTATAACATTATGTCACTGTTTATCAAATCATATTAATGTGTATAAAATATATCAATGTGTATTTAATCAAATCACTGTGTCTTAAATCATATCATTGTGTATAAAATCATATCATTGTGTATAAAATCATATCATTGTATATAAAATATATCACTGTGTATTAAATCATATCACTGTGTATTAAATCATATCATTGTGTATAAAATATATCACTGTGTATTAAGTCATATCATCGCGTATAAAATAATATCACAGTTTATTAAATCATATCATTGTGTATAAAATATATCACTATGTATTAATTCATATCATTGTGTATACAATCATATCATTGTGTATACAATCATATGTTTGTGTATAAAATCATATTATTGTTTACAAAATCATATCACTTTGGACGATGAGCTTTTCAACACTGTAACGTCCTGCACTACGTTACTCCTTGCAAAATGCATATAATGTTCAATTACCTTTCAAAGCAACACACGTTGTGTGTGTGATTCCAGCTATATATAACTCATACTAATAATTCTTTGGAGATGATTTCAGAGTAGCTTACCTTTTTCGCAATTTCTGCGAGCTAAAAGTGTGTCTTCAAAGTATTTCAGCGCAGAATTTACCGAAAAGACATACGTTTTGTTCGCCAGAAATTGTCCTGGCAAAAATGAAACAGTAACTTATTCCGTACATATTGATCCATGATTCTGAAATGTCAATATTTTATCTGTCATGTTGAAAGCTTACTGGCCTCGGAAATGGACTCGGGGCACAAAAAGGTACATTTTTGGTATTTTCTCATGTACCGATTTACTCCCTTCAAAACAAATCAGCGAAAGGTATATCAATATACCTGAATTTTAATTAATGTCAGGTATTATGTCTATTATTCGACGTGAATTGAAAATTTAAAACACCAATACGTTACTACGTGTGTCGTATACTTTATGGATAATAGTATACTTTGCTACGACGTGTGAAATTCTGGACGCACTTATAAAAGCTATGCGATCGAATAACCTCATTAAAGGTCTGGGTTCTTCACAAAGAGCAAGACGTCATAAAATGATGTGATGCAAACCTTGTTGCCAATGCATTCTCGCTGGTTTGAAACTAAATATTCAACTGATCAGTTGAAATAGTAAATCAATCGATCGCTCCAGCAAGCAATCGAGTGTGCGAGCGAAACTCACTCACTCACTCCCACTCCCACCCACCCACGCACGCACGCACTCACTCACCCACTCACTCACGCACTCGATCAACCAATCAGTAGATCAATAAATCAATCAATAAATCAATCAATACATCAATTGACTTTATTATCAGTACAGTCCATCGTCGATGTTATGAAGTGACAATGATACAAGACTTTTTGAAACACTTCATCATAAACAAATAATGTAAGGTCACACAACCTAAAGAAAAATGATATGTATGTATCTTGAGGAAAAAACACCATTTGCGTATCATTTTTAGGATATACAGAAGTGACGCTTTATTTTTAAAACACATAAAATACACTTACAGTTTTGCACTGTAAAATACAGATAGAGTTATTGCTACTATTAAAATAATGACATTATAATTAATAATGGCAACAATTACGTCTCATGTTTTTGCATAATTAACACATTTTCAAAGAGAAATGATTTCATTAGCATTTTCAGTGTTACAGTCCTCTTTGCTATGCATATTTAATTTAAATTGGTGGCTTAACATTTGACCATAGTTGTATATTATATAATGTTAACAGGATGCTTAAATTGCTAATATGTGTATGTGATTGTAGGTGATACATATGTTGTTTATGAGCTTAGACTATTCTAGAAACAGATTCGCTTACAAGTTACAATTTACAGACAGATCGCCAACAATCCACCTTTATCTGCGTGGGTTCGAGTCACAGGTTCGACCTATGTGGGTATGTGAGAAAGCTTGCCAGTAGCTTATCGTGGAATGTGGTTCGTATTGGGTTTTGTCGGGTTCTCCTCCATCGGATATATTGACTTGAGTAGCAATTATCAATACCGGTTCATTGCCAACGAATGTATCCCAGTCTATTTTAGGGCAGTTTTTCTTCATTGTCATTGGCGATACAAGAGATAGATTCAGACTTTCTTGGTACTAGTTTAAAGGGGCCTGTGCATTCTTTAACACAGATGCATTATCACGTGTTCGTCTCTGCATGTGTGTGTGTGTTTCGGCGACCGTGCACGGTAAATAATGTGGTATCAATGTTGATCCAGATGTGAAATCTGCAGACTCGCTCTGTGCGTTATTCGCATTCCTGTCACAACAATGCCGAATGACCTAGGACAAGAACATCACCGTGAATGCGTCTCAGAAGCTATTTTAAAACAAATTACGAGTTAATATAATTTGGACACAGTGGAAACTTCAGTACTGAAAACAAATCTAGATATTATAGTGGGAAAATTATTTTGACCAGATTTGATATGCTGTCCGCCATGTATAGCATATTGAGTAACGGCGTTAAACCCAAAACAACAAGAACTACAACCGACCACGATGTGATAATCTCGTCCAAGGAAGGGACGTAACTTTAACAATACAGAAATGGAGAATTGGCTATAAAAAGCATATGCCATAATACAATGAACATCATCTATATCAGAATTATTTTTGATTCCCATTGACAGATTAAACCCCGTTGACGCCCTTACGCAGTCGAAATCGCCCCCCCCCCCCCCGTAAATTAATAGTATTTTGTCGCGGAGCCCTTAAAAGAAGTGGGGCTTACAAACCGGTGCCGACCCTGCCTATTTGGTAATCCGGCACTTCTCATCCCGCATATTTCACAGACAATTAAGTCTATCCATTTTATCGCGTATGATGAACTTTTGAGTTAATGTGCAGACACGTGTAATTTAGAAAGATCATATCTTGTAACTTTAATACAAGCAAGTCAACTGTCATCTTATAACGCATGCTGAGTTTCCTGGTTAAAACAAAGTTTTTGATTTCCATATTTTTGTCAAATAGACCTAAAGAGTTGAAGAAACACGTCAGTTGAAATGTTGAAACATTATTTGCGCTTTTTCCGGGGTTGAATATTTCAGTTTTACTTTACGACAAAGTGACAACAGGTAATTAAAACAATTGATAAAAACAGTTATAAGTCTTATGCAAATTATTATGCAGCGGACTGGTTTTTGAAAGACGAATATGTTTCAAATTACATATATACACATGTACATATGATTATAAATTGTTTTAGATACCATTCACTTTGTTGGTGTGACATAGCAAAATAATATATACAATCATTACAAAGTTGCAAAAACAAAGTTAAGGCGGACTTCGATTGAAACATGAACTCATTAACTTGACTTGAAGAATCAAACTCTCGGACAGCAGGCGTTAATTATCTACTGACTCGACACAATACGCATGCGTTAATTATCTACTGACTCGACACAATACGCATGCGTTAATTATCTACTGACTCGACACAATACGCATGCGTTAATTATCTACTGACTCGACACAATACGCATGCGTTAATTATCTACTGACTCGACACAATACGCATGCGTTAATTATCTACTGACTCGACACAATACGCATGAGTTAATTATCTACTGACTCGACACAATACGCATGCGTTAATTATCTACTGACTCGACACAATACGCATGAGTTAATTATCTACTGACTCGACACAATACGCATGAGTTAATTATCTACTGACTCGACACAATACGCATGAGTTAATTATCTACTGACTCGACACAATACGCATGAGTTAATTATCTACTGACTCGACACAATACGCATGAGTTAATTATCTACTGACTCGACACAATACGCATGAGTTAATTCGATGCGGATTCGAACAGATACGCAACCACCATTTCGGGGATACGAAAATGCTTGATTCAATGAGCGAAAATATGAATAAAATGTTGTTCGTGGCTTTTACTGACGTTACTGGAGTGTATGTGTGTGTATGTATGTGTGTGTGTGTGTGTGTGAGAGAGAGAGAGAGAGAGAGAGAGAGAGAGAGAGAGAGAGAGAGAGAGAGAGAGAGAGAGTGAGAGAGAGAGAGAGAGAGAGAGAGAGAGAGAGAGAGAGAGGGGGGGGGGTGCAAATACTGGACCAGAAACAGATTTGTACATTTGAATGGAGCCTACCTTGAAGTGATGAGAGATATTGCCTGTACATCTTATCTTCCGGTCCGGTCCTAAATCTTAATAATATTATGTACTAACGTCACAAGGATGTGTAACAAACACTGTACCAGTCAGCAATTTATGGCTTTGCAGAACGAATTCATTAGTAATTATTTTGCTCTTGACTCTTTCGATGTATAATTTCAAAGTGCGCACAAAATTGGAACTGATAATAAAAGCATGTCTTGTGCAATTCATGTCTCGATTCGAGCCTTGCTAAACCCTACTGCTGTCGTACCCATTCAAGACACTGATCCCGATTCTGTCAGTTTTCAGACACATTCAAGACACTGGTCCCGATTCTGTCAGTTTTCAGACACATTCCAGACACTGATCCCGATTCTGTCAGTTTTCAGACACATTCAAGACACTGATCCCGATTCTGTCAGTTTTCAGACACATTCCAGACACTGATCCCGATTCTGTCAGTTTTCAGACACATTCAAGACACTATGTCTATCTTGTACATCTCAGTCAGAACGAATACATATCAAGTTTAGCGTTAATACTCCAAAGAAATAGCAGTGACAAAGAAAACTAAATGAGTATGTAGAACGTATGAATCAGCTAAGGGTAGGTATACACAGGTTACCCATAAGTGTAAAATGCCATTGCTAACGGTTTCTGGTACTGAATATGAACATAATTTTTGTGAAACCATCTTGCGAATGTACAATACAAGTCTTTATAACAGTTTTATTTTTTTCATAAGATTATTTTATTTTCTCCTTTAAACCATACAGCTTAAATACAATTCACTTTCAAAGGTCACGGTTCTTTTAATGTAATACGTCTGTGACATTATTCAAATACACGTCTATGCTCCATTAAAGCCATTGAAATTATAGACGCATTCGTCAAATATGTACGCTTTATTGAATAAACTCATAGAACGAAGCAAATTGTTTACGTGACGTCATAACATGAAGTATAGCAGGCCTCATTACCAATACAGGTGAAAAGAGTTAAAATTAAATCCCCTGCCGATCAATGGTAACGAAAAACGAACGGATGAAAATACTTGGCATACACATGAGCCGATGTGTTCAAACCTATTTGCGACGCGTGAACAGACGTGCTCAAACACATTTGTGACACGTGAGCTGTCGTATTCAAATTCATATGTGATGTTGCAAGATTCTATTATATGACGTTATGTTTTACGAATTTCACAGCGGATATTTTAAATGAGACTCCTATTAAATCTTTCCTAAAATAAATAAAGGCTTCTTTTGGTAAAAAAAAAAAAAAAAAAAAAAATGTGTTATACAACCAATCACAATTGAAAAAAAAATTCCAATAGTTGTAAATTATAAGAATATCTTGAACGTTGGAGCATGCGCAAATTGCATGCTGAAGCCACGGATCAACATAACAGTATTAACATAACAGGATCAAAATGACAGTAATAACATTACAGGCGCCGTGATCTTCAGAGATACAGTGGACTTTGACTCGGCACAAGACATTTAATTATTAAAACCCGTGTGAGCATAATTTTTTAGTCTGGTTCCATTAGTATATACTGAATATGTCAAATTGGATACAATTACATTTCTAGGTTACCAATGAAACTGGAGTCAATTATATCTTTGTAACCAGTTTGTTCTGCGAGTGATCCGATATAGTGAAACGAATAAGGAAGCATCGTACGGGTAATGTGGACTAGAAAGAGGATGATTTTGATCATGACTAACAAACTATCCGGTCTCTTCGCTGGCCGATGAATGTATATAGGCAGGGTGTCATCGAAATACATATGTAATCACGAACTAGCTGATGAATTTAAATGTAACCAATGATCATGGTGATGATTTTTTAAATACGGAAATAGTCTTAAACGTACATATATAATTCCAAACTGTTTGATATATTACACATATGATTGGTCATAATGTCTCGTTGTAAAACTGGCTGATATTTTATTTTACAAATGATTGGTCATGATGTCTCGTTGTAAAACCAGCTGATATTTTACACCTATGATTGGTCATAATGTCTCGTTGTAAATCTGGTTGACATAACATGATTGGTCATAATGTCTTGTTATAAAACTAGCTGATATTACGCATGATTGGTCATAATGTCTCGTTGTAAAACTGGTTGATATTATATATATATATATATATATATATATATATATATATATATATATATATATATATATATATATGAATTGATTTGTATTTCTTTGTAACCTTGGCTGATATATTACACATGATAGGTCATACATGTCTTGTTGTATAACTGTCTGATGTACGTTTGAGTAAGTTAAATTCGTTGATATATGTCTCAGTAAGCTGGTTTCGTTGTTTGTGAAATGCAAATATGATGAAAATCTATTCAACCTTTTAGAGTCAAACGTTCCTTATGATACGATCGATGATTCGATTGTAAAATGTTTTAAGAAGAGGCATATCCTTTGTTTCTAAAAGACCAATAACCAACAATTGACACCGAAGCGTCTAATAAACCGGCATAGGTTGTCACTCAGAAATTTTCCTTGTTTTTATGTGGAATGGCAACTAAGAGAAGGCAATTTACTAGATGATGAAATATGTAGAGAAGAAACAAATTGTTTGATACACGTGGTAAAAGCAATACAGCCGTTAAAATACCAATAGCTCTAAAACGAACACAGCCCTAAGAAACACAAGACAATGTATAGCGCTCAGTATACAGATCAAGTCTCCAAAACTGCATGGTTATTTCAATTAATACGAACCAATAGTAACTGCTGCTTAATAAATATTATGCTCAATTATCGTCATGTATGCCCTGTCTGTCCAATGAGGTCAAACGCCATGTATTTCAGTTTAAACTTGGTAGTATCCCATTGGAGTCTTGACTTTGATATTGCTGTTTTAAATAACAGTTACTGAGAACAAATTATGGTATCCATGGTTGATGTACAGGCAGGCATAGTGAAATGCTAATTATTATATACCTTAGCTTGAGTAGCGGAAGACAGAATTTGTCACTGTATTTGCTAAGAGATGAGGTCAAAAAAAAAAAAAAAAGAGAATTATGCAAAAATATGCATCGTTTAAGCTAAATGTTAAAATACCTGATGGTAATTATTTTAGTGCCGATGGTCTTTATCGTAGTGTTAATGGTCCTTATTATTTTCGTGTTGATGGTCTTTTTTTGTGTCAATGTTCCTTATTTTCGTGCCGATGGTCTTTCTTTTAGTGTCCAATGTCCTTATTTTCATGACGATGGTCTTTATTTTAGTGTCAATGGTCCTTTTTTTCGTGACGATGAACTTTATTTTAGTGTCAGTGGTCCTTATTTTCGTAACGATGTTCCTTCTTTTAGTGTCGCATGTCCTTATTTTCGTGACGATGGTCTTTATTTTAGTGTCAGTGGTCCTTATTTTCGTAACGATGTTCCTTCTTTTAGTGTCGCATGTCCTTATTTTCGTGACGATGGTCTTTATTTTAGTGTCAGTGGTCCTTTTTTTCGTGACGATGTTCCTTCTTTTAGTGTCAGCTCTGACAATTGGTCTGGTGTAACCCCCTATTCATTAAAAGGGTAAATTCATGAGGTTGCAAGTTATGGCGGCATAAATCGGATAAGTGTATTTTCCACGAATTCAGAACCATAGCAAGATTATTAGATTTCTCTGGCACCATTCAACTTCTATGTAATGTTATGTACGCACTTAACCAATTTTTAGATTTCAGCGTCACCATCTTGTTTTGCCAAATTTCTAGATTTATGTGCTACCAGTTTATTCTATGGAAAATTATTATATACATGCCATGTGTAAATGGCTTTGAACAAGTAAACTTCATTCATTCGTTCATTCGTTCGCGTCTTCCTTCCTTCAAATATCTTTTCTAAACAAGTAGTCAAAAATTAATTGAAACTTATTTCAATATCAGCCACATCTGGCACAGCCTTGACAAAAGGTTCAAATTCTCGAATGCAACGTGTTGTTTACTATACCCATTCAAATGGTACATTCCGGTCGGATGTCAACATTATGATTTCCGTTAGATAGGAACTTTGTTTTGTTGAAGAGATAATGACCCCTTTAAATAGCGAAAGAGAAAGATTATATTCACTTTATCAAATCGAAATGACCATTTAGAAAGGGAGAAGAGGAAAAATAGTGAAGGAAAAGTAAGTTTTTCTAATGAATGGAATTTTTTCTCTCCAACTGCTTGCTTGCCTGAATGGGGTGGTCTCAAATAATCGCGACTCTACCGATCAATGGAATGCAGTGGTCGATGAGAGTGCGAAAGAGATATTGGACAACCTGTACAAGCATTGATTGTTGTCTCATGGTTTACGCATAATGACCAATTAATTACCAACAGGCCTAGCTAAGCGGAGCGTTTCAGTAGAATGTGCACCTGATCTTGAGACAAACGAGTTGCGACTTAGACATGTTACCACCTCACCCCCAATCACATTATATTTGGGGTCTCGCCTGACTTTCTGTAGCCAGTGGCCGGATTGAAAAGGTGAATCTAGCTGATTGTTATGATATTGCTTTACGCATAGGGAAACCATTATCATCCGGCCTAGCTAAACGGGAGTGGAATGCGTGATCTTGAGACAGTCACAATAAGTATGCATTTGTGAGAGAGAGAGAGAGAGAGAGAGAGAGAGAGAGAGAGAGAGAGAGAGAGAGAGAGAAGAAAAAATTTTGGCATGCAGGAAATGCAATACTAAGAGAAGATGATTGATCATTAAAGAAGTGTGGATATAATTGGAGCCTACCTTGATGTGATGATAGGTAATGCCTGTACATATCTCCGTAAGGTCCTAAATCTTATTTATGATATTTACAAAAGCACCAGCAAAGTTTTGATACAGAAATACCGTACCCAGTCAGCAGTATCTTACAAACAATGTGTTATACATAAATCGTCTTTATACATTGGTTTATTTAATATGAACCCAATTCAATAGAGGCAGCATCGTGTACGGACATGACAAAAGATTCAAGAACAATATGGAATACATCGCTTTATTCTCTATTGACCTTCATTTATAATAAGGCTGTGTTCAACATCTGTCACATTATAGCAGCTTATCAAACGGTAATGTTATTATTTTGCTTAGAAGATTTTTGCCTCGTAAGGAGGGGGGAGGGGGGTAGAGGGAGGTGTTAGAAAATGTGTAAATGAACCGATCTAATAAAAATTATGTATTGAAGGATGGGAAGAGGATGCAAAATCGTGGAAGAGGAATATGTCATTTTTATGAATTGATACGGCCACAACTGATTGATTAATTATTGAATTAATGTATAGGTGTAAAACACCAAATCAGAAGGGGAATAAAAACTTCTTAGTGGGAAGGCAAATGGTCTGTTTCAGAGAAGCAAATGTAAAATGACCAAATCCTGATCCCATTCGAACCTGATTCACAGTAAATAAAAGACCAGGATGCCAACAACTAAGCGATCGTGGCACTGTGACTACACTGATTTATATATTTATATATATATATATTCCCATACATATATATATATATATATATATATATATATATATATATATATATATATATATATATATATATATATATATATATACAGAGAGAGAGAGAGAGAGAGAGAGAGAGAGAGAGAGAGGGAGAGAGAGAGAGGGGGTGGGGCGTGCATTTTGGTGATTATTATTATTATTATTATTATTATCATTATTATTATTATTATTATTATTAAGCATTCTTGCTAGTATATGCGGTATAGGACCGTTTCTCATGTTTGCTGTTTGCTTCATTTTCATACAGCGTGTTGACCTTCTACGTTTTCGACCACGTGTCTTTAAACAAATATCTTTGAAAAGCTGATTTATAGTTTCATAGAATAATGACTCATTTTAAGATTGACTGGTTATAATTTAATAGAAATATGATTCATTTTAAGACTTGACTTGTCATAGTTTAATACAAGAATGACTCATTTTAAAATTGACTGGTTGTAGTTTATTAGAAGAATGTTTCATTTTAAGATTGACTGGTTACAGTTTAATAGAAAAATGACTCATTTTAAGATTGACTGGTTACAGTTTAATAGAAAAATGACTCATTTTAAGATTGACTGGTTACAGTTTAATAGAAAAATGACTCATTTTAAGATTGACTGGTTACAGTTTAATAGAAAAATGACTCATTTTAAGGTTGACTGGTTACAGTTTAATAGAAAAATGACTCATTTTAAGGTTGACTGGTTACAGTTTAATAGAAAAATGACTCATTTTAAGGTTGACTGAATACAGTTTAATAGAAAAATGACTCATTTTAAGGTTGACTGGTTACAGTTTAATAGAAAAATGATTCATTTTAAGGTTGACCGATTATATTTTGATTGAATAATGATTCATTTTAAGATTGACTGGTTACAGTTTAATAGAAAAATGACTCATTTTAAGATTGACTGGTTACAGTTTAATAGAAAAATGACTCATTTTAAGGTTGACTGGTTACAGTTTAATAGAAAAATGACTCATTTTAAGGTTGACTGGTTACAGTTTAATAGAAAAATGACTCATTTTAAGGTTGACTGAATACAGTTTAATAGAAAAATGACTCATTTTAAGGTTGACTGGTTACAGTTTAATAGAAAAATGACTCATTTTAAGGTTGACTAATTATATTTTGATTGAATAATGATTCATTTTAAGATTGACTGGTTACAGTTTAATAGAAAAATGACTCATTTTAAAGTTGACCGATTATATTTTGATTGAATAATGATTTATTTTAAGATTGACTGGTTACAGTTTAATAGAAAAATGACTCATTTTAAGATTGACTGGTTACAGTTTGATAGAATAATGTTTCATTTTAAGATTGACCTGGTTACAGTTTAATAGAAAAATGACTCATTTTAAGGTTGACCGATTATATTTTGATTGAATAATGATTCATTTTAATATTAATTGGTTATAGTTTAATGTGTGTGTGATTAGAATTTTTAACGTAACGTTTAAAAAAAATGCAGTCATATCGCTACTAGGTCTGCAATGAGGCAGTTCATAGTCCTATCTAAGATTCGGGCATCATGCCGTGGACATGTAGAATCATGTACCCACCCAGTTTAGTAGAAGAATGACTCATTTTAATATTGACTGTTTATTTAAATGACATGTCAACACATTAAGAACATTGGTACAAATTAAAGTCTATCGCTCAAAAATATTAATCACTGCAACCGAACCCGCAATTAGACAGGTTAACAAAGGGGTTCAGGCAGATATATAGTGGTGTACTGTAACTTCATTGTCCTAATGCCGTGCATTTACAGATTAATATTCCAATAACTTCTTTTTTGCGATTAACTGTTATAATACACAACCTTAGCGTTCCAAATACAACGATCAACTTATGTGTCAAATTCAATTACGAGGGAACAGTCTTCGAATAACACAAACATAATTAGTTCCTTCACCTCTGGCACTGGTAGTTTATATTAATTGTCTGCTTTTTGTATACAAATTTATAAACACGCAGAGACAATGATAACAAACAGATCACCAAAAGAAGTGAACACCAAGGCAGAATACATAACCATACACATGCATACATGTATATACTTATTTATCGTCTCCAAGACCGATACAGAGGCTGCATTTTAAACTATCTGGCCGACCTCACCCTCCCACATAAAAAGCGATTGATAGTTTTATCTTTCACACAATAAAATGGACATCAATATGATGATATAATCATCCGAAATACAGACAGCCGGACATAACAACATTAGAGACATACTTATCGAAATGTAGGTGAAATCGTTGGAAACAATCAGCACGTTCAAACAATACAATCATACTACGCTACATATAGTCAAAAAATCAGATTTTATCCAGGATCAGTTTGACCTCTATCCATCCCACCCCGAATGTTGCTATCTACCATCGATTGTTTTAATGATTAATATTTCGTTGTTTAATTGAAAACTATTTTTTTGGCGATGACCACATTGGTGCCATATAGTTTTACAAGAAATGTATTGAATTATTTTCATAGTTTTTACACAAGTAACGTATTATGTTTGTAATGGTTACAGGTCATATTATAAAGCTTCTAACATATCTGTGTAAATAAAAGCTCGTTCCTTGGCGACATGTTTAGACTGAGATCACAAACGCAAATTAGGATAATGTTATTTATTCTGATGCACGCCCAATGCTGTTATGCTGAAAATCCAGGGTTTTTTTTCTATACGTACTATTTCATCTTTTTTTCATTTCGTAGCGATTCAAATTGTGACAAATCTGTACTTGCTATCTTGTCTTTGAAATGTTTTATATAAAGGCAATACAAGTATTTCCAACATAGCATGCAGCTGTACAGGATACGATACGGGCATCTTTCGGGAGCTCATGTAACTGTACAACACATGAGATTGGTATTTATTTTGCAGTTCATGTAATTGCACAACAGAAGTCTTTCTGTATTGCTTTTTATAAAACTGTACACGCGACTGGTATCTTTCTGCTGTTCATGTAACAGTGCAACACACGAGATTGTTAACTTTGTACAGTTTCCGTGGAAATTTCTAAGAGAAAAAGGACAACGATTTAAAACAGCCATTCCATAAATCTTCCCACTCAATCCCATAAGAACATTTCACGGTTGATATGTGTCTGGAAGAAACGAAGATTTCTGATCTACGCAGTATATGTATTGATTTTATTCAGCATAACATGGACAAGTTCAATCATCTGCAACCCGTTCGATATTCTCATTCACTAAAAGCATGCAATTGCATTCTCCAAGGTAGATTTCCGATTTTAATTTGATTGCATTAAAATTCTATATTTCCGTAAATTAATGTAGGTGTAAAAGCTTTAGTGGGTAGATAAATGTTCAAAGTTCAAATTTGTTTTCGGAAGATTGAATAATATGCCATTTAAACACTAAAAATGAAATCTGTAGGTTTGTATGTGTCTTTTCAAAGTGAGTGTTTAAGTCTATGCAGCCAGTGCAGTTTCTTATACATTAATCGGAATGACTGCAGTTTTATGAAAGGCAGAGGTTGAAAAATATCAAAGACAATATTAATGTACTAATGTATAAATGTGGCATTTATATAACTTTAACGTATGTTAAAAGAAAACGAATGCACATACACTATTTTTTTTAAACATCCATATAAAGTAACATCAGGACATAATAAAGTCCAAGAATGTAGACAATAAACGTCCGTATAAAAATAAACTTAGGACATAATGAAGTCCAGCTCCGGACATAATGAAGTCCAAGAATGCGTATAATAAACGTCCGTATAAAATAAACTTCGGATATAATGAAGTCCAATAATGCAGATAATATAAGTCCGTAAAAATATAAATTTCGGACATAATGAAGTCCAATAATGCACATACAAAACATCTGTATTAAGTAAACTCCGGACATATGTGTATGAGTCATATTTTTAACGTAGCTTTAAAAAAATTTCAGTCATATCACTACGATGTCGGCAGTGTGACAGTTTGCAGTATGTCTAGCACTGGATCATCATGCCGCAGACACATAGTATGATGTACGATCCAGTCACATTATCCTGACACCAGGCCGACCAGTCCTAACACGTGACCTCTTAGTACAAAAGGGCGTTATGTTTCATATGTAAATTGATACATTTAGTACAAAAAGGCGTTATCTTTGATATTTAAATTGATACATTTAGTACTAAAAGGCGTTATCTTTGATATTTAAATTGATACATTTAGTACTAAAAGGCGTTATGTTTGATATGTAAATTGATACATTTAGTACAAAAATCCTTATATTTGATATGTAAATTGATACATGAAGTACAAAGAGCCTTATTTTTGATATGTAAATTGATACATTTAGGACAAAATGGCTTTATGTTTGATATGTAAATTGATACATTTAGTACAAAGAACCTTTTGTTTGATATGTAAATTGATACATTTAGGACAAAATGGCTTTATGTTTGATATGTAAATTGATACATTTAGTACTAAAAGGCGTTATGTTTGATATGTAAATTGATAAATTTAGTACAAAGAGCCTTATGTTTGATAAGTAAATTGATACATTTAGTACAAAGAGCCTTATGTTTGATATGTAAATTGATACATTTAGGACAAAATGGATTTATGTTTGATATGTAAATTGATACATTTAGGACAAAATGGCATTATGTTTGATATGTAAATTGATACATTTAGTACAAAGAGCCTTATGTTTGATATGTAAATTGATACATTTAGTACAAAATGGCATTATGTTTGATATGTAAATTGATACATTTAGTAAAAAAAAAGCCTTAAGTTTGATAAGTAAATTGATACATTTAGTACAAACGAGCTGTGTATGTGATGTTTAATATTATACATTTAGTACGAAGGACCATATGTTTTGATACTTAGATGCATACATTGAGTACAAAAGGGTGTGATATTTGATATGTAAATTGATACATATAGTACAAAGGGCCTTATGTTATACGTAACTTGATACATTTAGTACAAAAGGGCATTATGTTTGCTCCGTAAATTGATACATTTAGGACATTTGTGCAGTGTTCGTTTCGTGTATGACATGTCAAACATTTAAATAATTGTTTTACGTTATCCTGATACACAAAATATAAATGTTTTCCTGATTAAATATTTAATATAACTTTAATAGCAGAATATCCCTCTTGTAATAAAGCAATTTTCCTGCTTCAATCTCTCAGGATACATTTACTAAAATATAATGTCAATACAAGGATAATGTATAATTTAATATGAAACTGATGGACCTCAAGTATTTATTAGTTTCACCCAGGATGCACCAATAACAACCCTGTGTCTTGAATCAATGGGAGTTCCACACATAAAGCGCAAAAAACGACTCTGTGTTTTGAATCAATGGGAGTTCCACACAGAATGCACATTTAACGAGTCTGTATTTAGAATCAATGGGAGTTCCACACAGAATGCACTTTGAACGAGTCTGTATTTAGAATAAATGGGAGTTCCAACAGAATACACAATTAACGAGTCTGTTTTATAATCATTGGGAGTTCCACACAGAATACACACTTAACGAGTCAGTATTTAGAATCAATGGGAGAAAATGACTAATCTATTAATAGACCTACGTGAAACGTTTTCAGATTTATATTCTTAAACTGATCCCGAATTCGTAGCTACGCAAAATACGTATTGATTTTGCAAGATGCATTGTAAAGGTCCGATAGTCTGAAGCCCCTTCGACTATGTCATTTACTTAATGCATGCTGAAAAGCACAGGCCAAATCTGGTATGAAGCTTTAATTTGGTTCTTTTCTAGACTCGCATTTCAAAGCATTGACATGCGTACATTAATGGGACGTCTTAGACAGATTTAAGGAGATCGTATTTGCTTTCCGAGGAATGAATTTGCATTTGGGAACAAAGAACAGAAGATTGAATTTAAATCTACAGATATATGGGAGCATGATGCGTCTGCAGTTGTAGAGCCTTTATTTGCACTTTTTAATTGCTTCCGTCTTTTGCCCAAATCACATCCGACCCAGCTCACATAAACAGAATACCATGTCGCCAATTAAATTACAATCTTATCATTTGACTAATCTATCATTTATGTAAATATAACCATACTATGACTTTCATTACTGAAGCACGTGCAATATCACCGAATGATGTCACAAATGTTGTTGACGTCATAATCTCTTGCAAAAATATCGAAACGAATGATGCACCCGCTTATGTTTCAAAGCCATTTTAATGCATTGTTAAGCAGTTTCGTGAACTAAACTCAATATTTTTCGGCATGCAGTACATATAATCGTATACATATTGCACAGTTTAAATTAAATTTATGAAACTTGTTGATCAATTTCACCTTTTTATTCTCTAAGGCTCATAAAGAATAAATATTACTTAGCCACTTTAAAAACAAAATTCCTTTTAAACTGATAATTGTTCTAAGATTCTCTAATTCTAGAATTTCTCATTAAGTAATGCTTGTAATCGAACACCATTTTAAAACTAAATATACAAATGAACGTTTGACAATTATCAGCATTAACCAAAATATCTGCTTTTGTCCTGCTGTTTGCAGATGCTAAACAATATCACTCTATGGGACATTTAAATGCCGTGACAGAGAAATATTCCGTGATATTGACACTTATTTATGTCGTATCAGTAACCTGACAGAGAAAGTTGCCACAATAGTTGACATCTACTTAAGCCATATCAGGATCCTGACAGAGAAATATACCATCTTATTGACACTTATTTATGTCGTATCAGGACCATGACAGAGAAAGATACCGTCATATTGACACTTACGTACATTATCTCAGTACCTTGACAGAAACAAATACCGTCATATTATTTGACACTTACATACATGGTATCAGTAGTCTGACAGAGAAAGATACTGTCATATTGACACTTATATATGTCATATCAGTACGATGACAGAGAAAGATGCCACCATATTTGACATCAACATAAGTCATATCAGGATTCTGACAGAGAAAGATACCGTCATATTGACACTTACATACATTATCTCAGTACCTTGACAGAGACAAATACTGTCATATTATTTGACACTTACATACATGGTATCAGTAAGCTGACAGTAATATACCGTCCTATTGACACTTACATACGTTATGTTAGTACCTGACGAAGAAAGATGCCGTCATATTGACACGTACGCTTGTCATGTCAGTACCCTAACTAAAAATATACCGTAATATTATCTGACAGTTACGTGCGTCATATCAGTACCATAACAGTAAAATAACCCGTCTTATTATTTGACAAGGATACTACAGCTAATGCACTTTATTTTGGGCGGTCACATGTCAATGTGGATATCATATCGCACCGGCTTAGCACACTTCAATGTATGCTCTCACACCTTGTTATGAGCGACCGTATTTTTTAATGCTTGATCGCACATCACGTGGTTAGCACACTTAACTGTACCCATCTCTGAATAACTTAAGATGTATTAATATTAACTCCAACGATAGACACACTTCAACCTCCCTGGTTCTAACCCAACCTCTCTACTCCTCATTGTCTGATACACTCTGACCGCTCATCCCCGCCACCATCCCACGCTACTGCCCCATTGTTAAATACACTTCTATCTACAAAATCCGCCACCATCGCACCGTCCCACCATCCCACCGCTCTACCCTTTTCGGCAGCAAATTGTCAGGAATAGTTGAATAACAAAGCTATATACGCTGTACCAATGACAAACCACGAGATGTCTAAATTTGACATTAAAAGAAAACGAAACTTGCCGAGTTTCCTTTTAATGAATACTTAATACTTTCAAGACTGGACTATTGTAACTCAATTACGTCTGGTTTGTTTCAGTATCTACTACAAAAACTTCAAGATGTTGAAATCACAGCTGCTCGGATCATCTTTAGCGTACCACTATCAAAGCACACCTTCCCGCTGCTCTGTATCCTACACTGGCTATGCATTCGATCCGGAATCAAATACAAAATTTGTTCTCTGTGCCACATTTCAGTGACGGACTCCGGTCCGGCATACCTATCTGGCCTGACCCATGTGTGATATCCAGTAGGATACTTACGCTCCTCTTCTGACAATTGTATACTCATTATTCCCACTAAGAAAACGAAGTCATATGGACAACGTTCTTTTGCATACCAGGGCCCAGTAACGTGAAATGAATAGCCCACTGAACTTGGACCCAAAGGCGCAGTGATCCCTTTTAATAGTGCTCTTAAAACTCACCTATTTCGACTGCAAGAACAAACTTCAAGTCTAATAATGTTTCCAACCTTAAATATTTTCAGCATGTTTTATGTTTTCTAATTTAATGATGGTGTTTTGTAGTAAAAATCATTATATATGTTGTAATGCGCTTAGAGCTTCTAAAGATTAGGCGCAATACAATGTCCTCGTTATTATTATTATGATGATTATTATTATTATTATTATTATTATTATTATTATTATTATTATTATTATTATTTAATGAGAAATAGAAAGATCCGATGACATAGGAAAAAGTGCCTAATTACATTATGATCGATATATCAATTCAGAACGGCTTTAAAGATGTGTGGATAATTTTTAATTCAATTCACAGCTTGTCGTATACGCATGGCATGTTTATGTTGATTTCGCACTATTATCCACGATGCAAATGGTCCTATTGAAAGAGTAATTATAGAGAAATTTCTAGATCTCAGTTCTACCATTATTCTCTTGGCAGCATGGAAATATACTCTATCGACCATAAATTTTCTTGTTTTATGAACAACCACAGAAGGTGAGAATAACAGAAAATCTAATATCTAGCAGACAAGAAAACATTCCAAACCTGCCAAGGAAATACGGAAATACCAAGGAAATACTTTGTAGAAAAGAAACCATACAAACGTTTACAAGGAAATACAGCTCCTTAGTGTTGTAATACATAGCTTGGTTCGTTCATTGTCCATTAATTGTACAACAGGGTGTTTGATAGATAAATGCATTAGTTCTAAGACAGGGTGTTTATTTGATTGATAAATGCATTGATTCTAAGACATTCATTCATTCATTTCTTTATATATTGATAATTTGTATTTATTGAACACTAAATGCATAAAGTAATCAGTTAATTTAGCTTATAATGTCATAGACGATCACAACGATTGAGATCTACATTCGCATAACAGCTTAAATCAACCATTAACCATATTCTGATGTATTTCAAGACAGAACAGTAATTGCAAAGACCAGAAATCGTGTTGCAGACTTCGTGTGGTTTCGACGCTTTGGTTCATCAATCAGAATTAAATTAATACTATTTCATAACTAAATTAACAGTTCCAACTTCTCGTCACAGTCGTGTAAATTATGGGTTCAACTAATTAATGTCCTCTACAATAAAGTTTTCACATGCGACAAGTAATAGCCCTGTTGACAAATAACAGTCATGCAATCCTATTTAGCTTAACAGCATGGTAATATCGATCACGTTTGGTTATTAACTGTTGGAATCGCAACCACATCGATTTGTGTCCGACTCCAAAGAGCGCGGGCTCGTCAAGGCCTTTGGGAGACAATTAGGAAAGTTGCGTGTCAGATTTACAAATCATAAAAGTCTCGTTCCACAACCTGGGGTGCACTTTTATTCTGTGGCCAGAAAATTATTCATCTTTTCTTGACGCGCGGGTATGGTTTTTTTCTTTTGTTGAAACTTTGGTTCTGATGAAACGCGACAGATTCGTGTTTAGAGTAAAGCGAAATTAAAGTAATTGAAATAGTTCAATCCATCTTTATTTCCTATAGCAGACTGTTAACAAAACAGAGAAATAGTACAAACATGAGAATGACAAAGACATGACGTACACTACATATACAAATCTTGAAGACACACACACACACACACACACACACACACACACACACACACATATATATATATATATATATATATATATATATATATATATATATATATATATATATATATATATATATATATTGGCTCTATGACATTAGTATTTCCCCATTGAGGACTCTGCTTTACCTGATGTATAACATGTTCTTTAGTATAGTTTTATTAATAGATTCTATCTTATTGGTCTAGAAAATAACTTTGACCATCATCCTGGTTCTATCTTTGTGTCTTAGCTTATATAACGTGGAGTTAATTCATTCATATATCATCCTTTCTTTAGTTACAAATCACAAGTAAACAACGACAAATTACGATTAGTTACGAAATTCATGTAAGCTTCCTGCAGCTGACCTCATAACAGTTATGAAGACTTCAGTGTCATTCAATGCACATATGTGTATGAATTCTCTCTCTATTGAGTGGTGAACAAATTCGTATTCCTATATATTACGAAGATATTCTCCAAGCAGAATATCCAAAGAATTGATAATACTGTATTGATTCTGAGTATGCTTGTTTGTGATTTTTTTTTGCCATGGTAACATTTATATAGTACCACACTATATGGACCAATCAGAAACATCCCTATTCGTTTGACCAGATTAAGCTCCTTGTTTGATCTGTATATTTGCCACAATATGACGGAAGTATATTGTTTAATCTTTGAAATGACGAATCGTTAAAGCAGATGTATATTATTTAATCTTTTGTTTTGGGGTTTTTGTATGATTTGGATTTTTGAGTCATTTCTCTACGATGACTGCAGTGAGACAGTTTATAGTGATGACAAGCAATGGTTCATCATGCCGCAGACATGTATCATAATGCCACACCCAGTCACATTATACTGACACCAGGCCGACCAGTCCTAACACTAACCTCGTAATGCTGAGCGCCAAGCGAGACAGCTGTTAGTACCATTTTTGTAAGTCTTTGGTATGACTCGGCCGGGGATCAAACCCACGACCTTCCGCTTCCGCGGTGGACGCTCTAAACACTAGGCCACCGGAGCGGTTATTTAATCTTTGAAATGTTTAATCGTTAATGCAGATGTACTTTAAGTAATAATTCTCATGTACATTGATGAAGTTTCATATAATGTGCATGCATTCATTCTTAGCTTATAAGAACTTTGTACAAAAATACAAATAAAGTCTTTCAAGTCGTAAAACATATTTTCTGGCATAAAATATAATTTGCATAGAACATTGAGTCTTAGCGTGCTTTCGCGCATTATTGACCTTGTCTGGTGTGAGTATTCGGCAGTGTGCTTAATGCGTTTATTCTAAAATAAACTGGATTTTTGACTATCTTTGGATACAATCTTTGACCATACATCACAACCATTAAGTAGGAATAACAATTTTAAACATTGACAATGTCATTGTTATAGTATACGATAACTTAAAATGAACATTCTTCTTATATAACGATAATTTACAATGAACGTTCTCCTAATAAAGCAATGATTTACAATGAACGTTCTTCTAATATAACGATAATTTACAATGAACGTTCTTTTAATATAACGATAATTTACAATGAACGTTCTTCTAATATAACGATAATTTACAATGAACGTTCTTTTAATATAACGATAATTTACAATGAACGTTGTTCTAATATAACGATAATTTACAATGAACGTTCTTCTAATATAACGATAATTTACATTGAACGTTCTTCTAATATAACGATAATTTACAATGAACGTTCTTCTAATATAACGATAATTTACAGTGAACGTTGTTCTAATATAACGTTAATTTACAATGAACGTTCTTCTAATATAATGATAATATACATTGAACGTTCTTTTAATATAACGATAATTTACAATGAACGTTCTTTTAATATAACGATAATTTACAATGAACGTTCTTTTAATATAACGATAATTTACAGTGAACGTTCTTCTAATATAATGATAATATACATTGAACGTTCTTTTAATATAACGATAATTTACAATGAACGTTCTTTTAATATAACGTTAATTTACAATGAACGTTCTTCTAATATAATGATAATATACATTGAACGTTCTTTTAATATAACGATAATTTACAATGAACGTTCTTTTAATATAACGATAATTTACAATGAACGTTCTTCTAATATAACGATAATTTACAATGAACGTTGTTCTAATATAACGTTAATTTACAATGAAAGTTCTTCTAATATAACGATAATTTACCGAGAACGTTCTTTTAATATAACGATAATTTACAATGAACGTTCTTCTAATATAACGATAATTTACAATGAACGTTGTTCTAATATAACGTTAATTTACAATGAACGTTCTTCTAATATAATGATAATATACATTGAACGTTCTTTTAATATAACGATAATTTACAATGAACGTTCTCCTAATATAGCAATGATTTACAATGAACGTTCTTCTAATATAACGATAATTTACAATGAACGTTCTTTTAATATAACGATAATTTACAATGAACGTTCTTCTAATATAACGATAATTTACAATGAACGTTCTTCTAATATAACGATAATTTACAATGAACGTTCTTCTAATATAACGATAATTTACAATGAACATTGTTCTAATATAACGATAATTTACAATGAAAGTTCTTCTAATATAACGATAATTTACAATGAACGTTGTTCTAATATAACGATAATTTAGAATGAACGTTCTTCTAATATAACGATAATTGACAATGAACATTGTTTTAATATGTTAATTTACAATGCATTTTAAGGGCCAGTATATTTAATTGGCCCCTCTCTGGTCAAGTTCAGGTATGATTTTGTTATTTCGAAAGGGAACTGCACTGAAATTCAACGAAGGCAAGGAGTATCTGTATTAGTGCTTGAAAGGAGAGTAACTCATGACAGTCAATAAAATCCATCCTGATTTCCTACCAGTGAGACATATTTTGAGACGAATATTATCATGTAGATCTCAATTTCATATCGCTTTTCATTTTTAAGATAACTGTTATTTCTGACAATACAGAGAAATTTGTATGTGATGTGAAAGCTAAAGCACGCGTGCAGTTTTTAAAATAAAGGTAGGCGTACAATCAATTGTTCGAGAGACCTACGCCCCATCCCGATCCTCCCTCAGATAATCAAGGAGTTAAAACATTTGGTTACAAAGTGCTACTCATAAAAGAATGATGATGTGTACATATCTCAAATTTTTAAAGAGAATTCGCAACTCAACACAACACACCATCACATGACCGAAAGCATTACGTACGGGTAATTTAATTCGCCAATGAAAGGCTCTAGCGTTGATTAATCATCCGGAACTAAAATAACACTGGAATGATTGGGTTGGGTTGGACTGGATCATTTAATAACAAAGCAACACAATGAAGGATATATCGTACCGATGCAAACTGAATTAAGCGTCTTGCCTAAAGAAAACACCAGTAGCTTGGTCCCGAACACAGGGTAGGAAGACGCGTCTGGTTAGTATTCGAATGCTATAAAGGGCCGCTTTTGTATTGCGTGAGTCCAAACAGGCATGGTCTCGAATCCTTCCATCTAGTCAGTACTCATCGTTCACTGAGTCATATACGTAGACAAGTTTCATCACTTTTTCTTTGACACTAAACAATTTATTTGCGATGATGTACCGTAAAACACCAAGCCAGTATTTTAGCGAATGAGCTTATGCGGCTCCAACGGAATTGTACTGGCTTTATTATGTATATTAAATGGTAACGTTTTAAGAAGTTGTTACACGGTTTTCCATTTATATTAACCACAGCAAAATATGAATTTGGATGGGCATGGTTGTGCAACTTTCAAAAGCCTCAACGCCAGAACGATGTCCGTAAAATGGTATCATGCTTTGTGGAAGACTTTTGATATGAATTTGCAAATAGTTTGGATTTTTATAGCAATAACTGCAGCATTGGTAGGCCTAACAGCATCGTTTGTATACAAGTTGAACGGCATTTTTGTAGGATCATTTCTGGACGTTTGTTTCGTTCTGCTTATTAAGGACTTAGAAACAAAGTTGTGTATACGTTTGTTGGGGTTTTTCTTCTTTTGTACTAGAAGTATCCATATTTGATGGAGACTCTGAGCGTCATTGATGTGCAATTTGAAATATCTCCATGCACGTGTCTTACTGTAAAATGTTAACGAATAATGTCAAGACTTTTCACGTCATGATATGTAGATTAACCAGCTTTAGGATCGGCGGCCATATTTGAAAGCCTATCGATAATACTCGCAAAAGATGGCCGCGGACTTTGTGCCATATTATTTTTCATTCACATTGGTTAAATTCTACTTAGCCTTGCCTGAGAAAAGGCCCCTGAGATGATTATCTATTTTTAGTTAGCGACTGTTGTTGATTACGAATTGGCATTAGTTGTATCTATGAAATATAACAAATTTTCATACATATACACACTGTTAGACTTCAAAAGACACTGAACATGGATTTCATTAAACAATAGAGTGTGCCGGACGTACGAAGCAGACCGATACGAGTGTGAAACGAACTGACGACCTTTCACGAGGTTGAATAAAGAATGTTTTAATAAAGGAATACACTGTATCTGTTAATGTTCGGTATTATTATCGATCTTTTCGTTTTCGTCTTTCTTAATGTTGTTGTTATGCTCTATGAAATAAACTTCATTATCCAAAGCTGCATGTGGTATATCAATATGGTGTGAGATAGTTTTTGTACACTGTGTTCCAGAGATCACTTTGATCATCGGGGTACAGACAGTTAGCTGGAATGTTGTAGGAAGATGTATAATATGTTTTTATTTAGAAATATGTTTGCCCCACTCCCATATATGCATATAGATCAAATTCTACCGAGCATAACATTATTATGCCCTGAAAGATGAAATAAAGATTTTATTTAAAGTTCGAAGAAAACAGAATCACCCCTTTCCTCTTAACCCCATCCGCTATCCACATCCTCGAAAAGGATGCAGCTGGCTTCGACAATAATAAACGCTTTCTTAACTAGAAACTTGTATCGACTTCCAAAGCAGGCTTCTGTTACAATGTCACGATGGGAGTACTCTAATCAAGAAATGGGGAAAAGGACAATTCAATTTTGTTTTGAAATGAGTATTGCCGTCGTTGATTGATTGGTCACGTTAGGAGTGAATAAAACCGACCTTTGGCATTTAAGGACAGTAAAGGTCTGACAAGCACAGACGTTGTGCATATTACGGTTTAATTGATTTATTGTTCGCCGAGGACGAGGAGAAGAAAGAGAGAGTCACTCGTTGTCACTTGTATATAAATTCACCAATCTTTATTTACATTTGAATCAAATACGCACTGCTTTAACACTGCACCATGTATAAAATGCACACATCAGCATTATATCTATGTAGTCAATAGCAGAATCCTGTTTAGATTCTGCTATTAATACATACTGATGAATATAAAGCTGCATGTTGAAGCGTTCAAGCACCAACGGACGATTAATCAAAACTCAATTACACAAATGAATATTAAAATTATATCGAATTTCTCATTAAGTGCAGAGTCTTCATACACAAGTTCAGCCTAACAGGAACCATCAACACAATCAACGCCATTCTTGGAAATTTGAAACAGGATTTAATCGTGTTTCTTATATTCTAATCCAATGAATGAAACTAATTGCTTATTTTAATCGGCTGTTTTGTATTTAAACGAAAAACGTCCAGGCATTATACTAAGTTCCATTATGTTACAATAATTACACCTTAAATAATCCTTACCACACGCAACGTTTCGTTGTATGCGTGTGCGTGCGTGCGTGCGTGTGTGTGTGTGTGTGTGTTGATCGTCAGGCTGTGACAGCTTTAGAAAGCCAACGCACGTTTCCAGTTAAAAGACGAGTGACCAGTCTCAATTTTGCAAGCCAATTTTGGAAATGATGCCGAACGTTTATAATTTTTAAAAAATTTAATGTAAATAGACTCTGACAACTCTTCTGAACATAACCTTACTATTAAAATGCAGGTGTTTGTAAAGCATTCTTAGGACAATACTGAAATGCCAATGTATGCCAAATCATTGAATATTTCATTTGGAAATACCAATTTATGACAAATCTTTGAATACTTCATTTTCACATTGTTCATTTTGTCCTTGAAACACCTTGATTAGTAAACGATACGCAATATTTGTTTATGTTTAATAAATTGATATGTCAAAAGAATCATTGCAGGTAATTTTCACTTTAATTAATATGTAAAATTAATGAATGCGGGTATTTTGCACTGTAACTAATATTGAGAAAAAATTAATTAATTCAGATAATTGCCACTGTAATTAATCAAATAATTCAATCATTGTAATTTAGTACGACTCTGCAAGCACTAATTAAACTATACTGTACTGAGTTTGAAATTCTTGTAATTATTTTTTTTTGTTAATTTATTTTGTTAATTTCTCTTTTTTAAGGCGCTACGTTTGACATTATGTGTATGGGGGATGATTTATTTCTTTAAGAAGAAGCGTTCCTCCTTGTTTTAAGTCTTTCTCGCATCACACAAAGGGATACATACCCGTAAAGTACGATTTAAATTGAATCTAGTACCAGACATTGTAATAGCTTAACACTACACCCTTCCCACGGGCTGTAAATTAAATGTAGTATATATATATATATATATATATATATATATATATATATCAAATGGTTTATCTCCCAGGATGTAAATAACCAGATTCGTTTTGACTGCTCCGCTGGGATACGTATGTTTCAGCGCCCGCTTTTGATGCGGATGCGAGCCACGGCCAAGTAATAGTAACGACTTGTACATTGTTTTCTCTTGATCTGTGAATAACTCTTATTATCCATCGTAATCTATTGTAAAATATAAATATATTATGCCGCAACTGTTTCGGCCCAGTGGCTTTTATGTTTCATCGATGTTAATTAGTCTAATGGCTGTTATGTTTCCTCGATGCAAATTAGTCCAGTGGTGTTCTTCCTCTGTGCTTATTAGGCAGAGCATTCTTTGTGTTGTGCGTGATTCATTTGTTACTCAACTTAATTTCTTTACGAACTCTCGGAAATCATGAGAGAAAGGTTCTTGAAATATTAGCCTATACTTTTAAAATTGTAACGTAAAATCATTTCGGGATGACGACTTCATAGTTGTAGCTATATTATAGGCCAGAGACTGATGCAGAGAATGTTGGGCTTGGACGAAATTTGTCGTGTCACATTCTTACCAATAGGAGTTTTAGTTTGAAAGTGGAAAACAGTTTAAAAGGCAACACATAGTAATTTTTTCAAATACTCGATGTTACGCTATGTATCAAATACTGGAAGTTACCCTATTTATCAAATATAATACAATAATTGCGGTAACTCAAACCGATTGGACAATGGCAGATCTAGTTCAATTTTGTATGCTGCTTGTGTTGCTAATTAGAGTTGCACTTACTATCTGATGCTACGTGGAGTTGTACTTACTTCATGGTGCTAATTAGTGTTGTACTTACTGCTTGGTGCTACTTAGAGTTGTGCTTGCATCACGCAGTAAATATAACTCTAATTAGCACCAGGCAGTACGTACAGCTCTAACTGGCACCAGGCAGTAAGTACAACTCTAATTAACATCTATCAGTAAGTACAACTCTAATTAACATCCATCAGTAAGTACAACTCTAGTTAGCACCAGAAAGTAAATACAATTCTAATTAGCACCAGGCAGTACGTACAGCTCTAACTGGCACCAGGTAGTAATTAGTGTTGTACGTTATACTTACTGCCTCGTGCCAGTTGGAGTTGTACTGACTGTCGGGGACTAAACCCGATTGGTCCTAATTAGAGTTGTACTTACTGCCTCGTGCCAGTTGGAGTTGTACTGACTGTCGGGGACTAAACTCGATTGGTCCTAATTAGAGTTGTACTTACTGCCTGGTGCGAGTTATAGTTGTATTTATTGCCTGGCGCATATTAGAGCTGTATTTACTGCCTGGTGCTAATTAGAGTTGTATTTAGTGATTGATGCTAATTAGAGTTGTACTTACTGGTGTCAGTTAAAGTTGTACTTACTGCCTGGTGCTAATTAGTGTTGTACTTACCTTATGGTGCTAACTAGAGTTGTAATTACTGACTTATGTCATTTACAGTTGTACTTACTGCCTGGTGCTAATTAGAAATGTGCTTACTTTCTGGTGCTAACTAGAGTTGTACTTACTGATGTATGCTAAATAGAGTTGTGCTTACTGCCTGGTGCCAGTTAGAGTTGCATTTATTGCCTGGCGCTAATTAGAGTTGTACTTACTAATGGTGTCAGTTAGAGTTGTACTTACTTTCTGGTGCTAACTAGAGCTGTACTTACTGATTGATGTTAATTAGAGTTGTACTTACTGTGTTTTGATAGTTAGAGTTGTACTTACTGCATCATGCTAATTAGAGTTGAACCTACTGCCAGAGAATTGCACAAGGGAAGTAATTTGGACCTTGTCATATGGAAGGACTTCACTCCAGTTAGTCATTTCAAGTATTTGTCACGTCTGTTAACATTGTTTTCTCTAACAAGCAGAATTGTGAACCAGCTCATAAGATTAAAACTGAAGAAATCACAACAACAATGGAATATTTCGCATGGCATAGTTTTAATGGCGAAATAGTGTATCATTTTCTCAAAGTAAAAACTCAATGCATTGCATCACCATCTATTTTTATCCGGGATGATGCGCCCCCTTTCGGTTATAGGTGGAACCGTCGAAATATGAAGTTATAAGGAAAATGCTTTCTTTCATATGGAACTAACAACACGTTATATTAAGTTAGTTATTTTAACATAAATTGATGTTATTTACTTCATGGGTATCCTTCTTCAGTCAGACATAGCTTTTTTAGTGTCTGCACAATTACATCAATCAATTTGTAGTGTCGGTTCGATTAAAAAAAAGCAATGGTAGTATAGTAGCTTCAAGAAGTGTTGCCACTTTTAAGGGCGACTGTTTCATACATTTTCAAACATTTCACCTAAATATTTGTCCTCGTTACTTTTACAAGTGTGGAAAACTCGTGAAATCAAGATAACGTTTAATGTAAATGACCGAACATAAAACTCAACGAAAGTCATATCATACGCACTTGTAGTTTTTTCTCTTAAAAATTTATTATGACTACATGCATTATTGTCACACGATTCCTAATGTATAATATGATACTCGACTAGCAAGTTATCTTGTTTTGGCATAAATCTATATGGTTATAGAGAACAATATACTGCTTTCGCTTTTGTATGATGTGGTTTTAATACATGGTTATGCATCTTTCAAGGAGAAAAGTAGTTTGGATCCACTATACTAAAGCAATAGATAATGCACGTTGTGTGGTGGTACTAAGAGCGTCTCTCTCTCTCTCTCTCTCTCTCTCTCACACACACACACACACACACACACACACACACACACACATTAAATTTAGATATATACGGTAATCATACATGGTTTGGCAAAGTATGCCAGACATTCCATATCTTTGGCAAAGTATGCCAGACATGCCATAATCGCTAGCAGCTAAATGCCCTAGACACATTGCAAGAACGTATCATGCTGTGGCATGTATGCGTTCATATTTATCACCCAAAAATATGTCCAGGATGGAATGACTTGCTTTTCTTGCTAATCTGGTTTGTTAACTCTTTGGATTATATACTATATTAAGGCAATGCATAGATAAGGTTCCTGTTGTTGTACATATTTTTATAGTCTTGTAAATGTTTATAATAAATGTGTTTTTAAGTATGATATATTCACTGAGTTGTATTTACATCATCGCATTATCTATTAATCAATCACAGCTTTGAAAAATAGATTCAACATTTCAGATTTGCTGCCTTGAAACGTTATTAACGTTTATTTTAAATTTACAAAATTAAATATGATCCTTATATAACTTTCACAATATTGGCCTGAAAATGTTACCTACCCTATTTTTGCAAATCAGAAACCGGTCTTAGCACACATTTTATAGACAATTTCCCATCGGAAAAAAATGCAAACCTGCAGCACACACCCCACCCCAAATATCTTAACGATATTACACTAACTGGTTTACGAAGATTTATTTAGACGTCTTCGTATCACTGCAGGCATGAAAACAAAAATTCGGATTATCCTTTTGCGTTCGATCTGAGGTCAGTAAATCTTACCTTTGAAGTTTGTTCGCGTTTGTCCCAGTTGCGGGAGGTTTGGAATTTCGGATCTGTTTACGTTCAATCCCGCCGCCAAATATATCATTTAAACAATACAGCTAGACTGGATATCTCTTATTAACAGCAACCCAAAGCAAATACGGTAACCTAGACTGGATGTGAAGCCATTAACAGCGACCTATGGCAAATACGGCGGCCTAGACTAGATCTGATGTCATAAACAGCGGCGCAGGGCAAATGAAGCATCCTAAACTGGACATGAAGCCATAAATAGTGAGAAAGGGACTTAAAAACCCGATCTTATTAAAACGATTATTATTATTATTATTATTATTATTATTATTATTATTATTATTATTATTATTGTTGTTGTTGTTGTTGTTGTTATTATTATTATTATTATTGTTGTTGTTGTTGTTGTTGTTGTTATTATTATTATTATTAGTATTATTATTATTATTATTATTATTCATTTTATAAATATGACCCCTTATTTACACAAAGTTTTCTCAAGAATAAGCTATATTCTTATATTTTTTATACATGTTGCAACATTACATTCTAAACGCTTTAAGATCGATGGCCATGGCCCAAAATGTGCTCCAATTGGAGGTATATATAGAATTTAAATCATACACAAGTTATCATTCTGATGATCGGTTCGAACTTTCTAAACATAAAATAAAATCCCTGCACGCACGATACAGACATTATTCAGTACGTTTCGTATTTGTTTAAAAAATAAGTAAAAAGTGTCAGATTTTCTTCATAACGTGACTGAAGACGATACTATATTGATTATTCAAACACGACAGTGACTTGACTAATATTCAAACTTCTCGGACGTTACTCGTGTATAATTCAACCGTCACGGATTATACGTTAAAAACTGACCTAGTGCTATTGTACAGGAGTAAAAGGTCACGATACCAATTATCTCTCAGCTTTATATATTTAAGTGCCTCAATAGATAACGTTAAACACATTTACTACGACAAAAGCGTGAATCCACAGGCGGCTTTGGAATAAATGGTCCATTTAATAACTTGGAGTCTAATTTATGATTCTAATCTTAGAAGAATATGTATCCAGGTAAAATTCAAGTTCGAATTTTATCGACTATCCCAGCTACAATGTTGTTTAATCTGTATTTTTTCCATGAGCAGATTTTGAAGACTCCATTATATGAAACGTTTCATACACATTCATTAAACATATGTATATTAGTTTCAACGTGCTTTGTCATCTCTCTCTCTCTCTCTCTCTCTCTCTCTCTCTCTCTCTCTCTCTCTCTCTCTCTCTCTCTCTCTGCGTGGAGATATATATATATATATATATATATATATATATATATATATATATATATATATATATATATATATATATATATATATATATATATATATACACACACATAAAATTGTCACCAGAATATTTTGTTCAAAATAATATTAATTTTGGACACACGGATATCACTCCTGTGTTTTCATGACTCGCGATATGTCGGTGTATTCTGTACACAGCTTTGAAAACTTTGAAAAGATTTAACGTTTATCCATCGAGTTATATAAATTAAATACATTAATTTGGACTGTTTCCGTCAGCAGTTCAGTCGAGTAATTAGGTCAGGTTTTAAACTAGTTTTACAAAATTCAATGTAACAATGACAATAAATTACCAACGATATCAAGCAAACTAAACAGATCTTGTAAAAAAATTACCATAGATGAACATTTTTTTTAAAAAAATGCTATGATGTGGAAGAGAAACAACAATGAATGGTTTTTAATGTGTTGACAACGTCTTGTTTGTGGGGAAAATTACTAAAGACTTTAGACACATACTATACGCCGAGGAATTTCTTGAGAATCCCGTTCTAGCGGCAAGTTGACACGTTGTGTAGCATACTATTTTGTACGTGTGGGACAGTTTCTTGCAATGCTGGGAATTCGGATTAAGATTAAGAATTTTATTAAGGTATATATTTCCATCTTTAAATAATGTACTTATTTTTATGATTCTTAAAGATACCAAGTAAATAGGTTGTTCTGGGTTACAGGTTCTAGATGGTTATGGAATGGGTATTCATGTTGACATTTTAGAAATCACATTTTCATATGCATATAAAATGGAAATGTGGGATATTTTTATACACTTTATGACAATCAGTTTTCTTAATTAAGTGTGTGATAGAACATGGATTCTTGACCCAACACAACACGTGATCCATTGTTTACAGAAATGACGTATCGTCGCGCAGAATAACCCTACGCGAGATTTGGTGTGTGTGTGTGTGTGTGTGTGTGTGTGTGTGAACCTGTGTTCTTTTATTGCATAAGCACACACCCACTGGTTATTATTAACCCTACCAAAAAGACTAACATTGCGTTCACTTACCTGATAGAGCTTGTATATATAAACAATAATACAATATTTATTTGACTTTATGCCAGTATGACTAATGAACTTACAACGAAGCTGGAATATTTGTTGTGATTTGATATGTGACGCACGTTTTAGTGATTTGATCTGTGACGTACATTTTAGTGATTTGATCTGTGACGTACGTTTTAGTGATTTGATCTGTGACGCACGTTTTTGTGATTTGATCTGTGACGTACGTTTTTGTGATTTGATCTGTGACGTACGTTTTAGTGATTTGATCTGTGACGTACATTTTAGTGATTTGATCTGTGACGTACGTTTTTGTGATTTGATCTGTGACGTACGTTTTAGTGATTGATCTGTGACGTACGTTTCTGAGATTTTATCTGTGACGTACGTTTCTGAGATTTTATCTGTGACGTACATTTTAGTGTTATGATCAGTAACGTACTCTTTAATAATGATCACTGACCTGAGTGAAATACATTTTCGTTATAGAAATAATGCTTTCGGTGCTTTGGGTCATTAAAGACAATTTGTTTTGTTCTTTTGTTTCAATTTTGAATTTATCCAACCAATTTCACATGTCCTATATTTAGCGAATATTCCCTAAGTGAAGTCCAAATGAAAAAGAAGCTCGAGTGGGCAGAGGTGAATGTTTTAATATATGCGCTCAAGTGTGTGTGTGTGTGTGTGTGTGTGTGTGTGTGTGTGAAAGGTACATAGGATAGCTAATTAACTTTAAAGTATATAAATATATAATTCATATAGTAAAAAAATGAATTCTAGCTTTCAGAGAGCGAAAATGCTAAATTCCACCTATCATCTTCAAGGGTTTTTTTAATTCAAAATAAATGAAAAACAAACAATATTTCAAATACCTAAAATATTCATTCTCCCTGAAATTGTAGTTACTCATTCTTTTGCTGTTATCATCAATTCAATTTTAATGGGAGTCTTAAATTAAAAAAATTAAAAATATAATTAATAAATAACCATTATGACCCCACTCACATTTATGACCATAAATATTTTAATAAAAACATACAGCTTGTCAGAAGGAAATCCGTAAGAATGGCGGACTGGCACAAGGAATGCAGAACAGTTGCTTACATAGATTCTCAATTTTAAATGTCGCAGGAAATATAGGACGGGATGGGATGGGGACGGGAGGCGCAATGTATATCTATCTGCTCGACAAAAGTATGTGAGAATGCAAAGACTATAATGTGTTACAAATCGTACAAAGCCTCATTTGAGAACGGAATATATTCATGCAGAGAATTGACAGGGACGCAACTCTAATTAGAGCTTCATTAGAGTCTGCTCGCGCTATTGCAGAGTTACTTCCCATACATTAACCACTTCGAAACGACACATTTTACAACACGCATGACGCAGGAATTTTGTTACCGAAATCACGAGGTCTTTGACATAACTGATCTTGTTTGTAATTAGAGGAACATCAGCTATACAGTTCCATCTAAAGATGAGCTCATTACTATTAAATGTTATTGCCTTGATTAAAAATTTATTTAAAAAAAAAATTATGGAAAAAAATCACAGAGAACGGAAAAGGAAACAAAAGAAGAAACAACAAAAAAAACCTAACAAACAAACAAACATCGTATGCTCATATATACACAGTTTGATTTAATAGTAACAGTTGAAATCATCCATATTATTTTTTCTCTTCCTAAATTAAAGTCTACATAAATAGTCCATCATCGTGCTACCATGTCTGTTAAAACGTTAACATGTCTGTTAAAACGTTAACATGTCTGTTAAAACGTTACCATCACCCACCATACCCCTCCAACTCCACCGCACGAAACTAGCTTTTGATGAACATTCATTTACTAAAATCCTTAAAAACTGTAAGATTTTCTATAGACTGTAAAATAAAATTAATGAATCAGCGTTAATAGTATTCATTATATCCATATCAATATTAAAACTATATATCAATCATACTTCTGCGACTAAAAGGGTCCAATTCAAAATTTTACCATTAAAAAAAACCGTTTTAAATTGAAATATATGACATTCTTGGTGTACGTTACAGTCTAACTTTTTAAATAAATAAAATTCTTTACAGTGGTATTTTGTAAAGGAAATTTATAAATCGCACTATCTCGTAAGATTTACTTCAGCTATACCATTTTAGAAGATGAATGCTAAATTCACGATTGAGAGTTGTTTTAGCTTGTAAGAAAAGCAAAAGAGAAATATAGCACACATAAATCAAGCTTCTAGTCTGCAAAGAAGACGCATACAAATCTTCTATACATACCCAGAAGGAGCACATGTCCGTGTGTCTGTCCGTGCTAATTGCAAACTATTTAACTTTTCCATATTGTTGCAGAGGAAGAAACAAAAAGAACTTACCTGAAAAAGAAATAAGGAAATCACTTAATATTTTCGTGTCTTTGAGTAATGGTTGAAGAACATATATTTAATGAACGTAGATGCTGCAGAAGCAAAACTTAAATTTTCCGATATCATGGATTGTTAAATTCATATAGGGTTTTCCCGTCAATAATTATACATTAGCATTTACTTCCATTGTGCGTATGAATCAGGTTGGTAGGGGTCGTTAAACTGACATTTCCCCGTCAATGACTGTACATTAGCGTTTACTTCGATTGTGGGTATTCAGTTTTCGTAAATAGGGTGGTGTTAAACTGACTTTTCCGTTGGTAGGGTGGTGTTAACCAACTGACATTTCCGTTGGTAGGGTGGCGTTAAACTGACATTGCCGTTGGTAGGGTGGTGTTAAACTGACATTGCCGTTGGCAGGGTGGCGTTAAACTTACATTTCCCTTGGTAGGGTGGTATTAAACTGACATTTCCTCGCCAGTAGCTGTATGCTAGTATCAATACTTACTACGGTCGTGTCGATTAATTAAACGGGCGAGATTGAATTCAAATATTTGCCCTTCATATATTTTAAACTGGAGTTTCAATGGCATATAGTGATTTATTTTTTGTATGTTTGTTTGTTGTAGGGTATAACGCCATTTTTAAGAACACGATAGGTAACTATACTTTGCTTTATGACTTACATAGGTAATTATACTTTGCTTTATGACTTATATAAGTAATTATACTTTGCTTTATGACTTATATAAGTAATTATACTTTGCTTTATGACTTACATACGTAATTATACTTTGCTTTATGACTTATATAAGTAATTATACTTTGCTTTATGACTTACATACGTAATTATACTTTGCTTTATGACTTATATAAGTAATTATACTTTGCTTTATGACTTATATAAGTAATTATACTTTGCTTTATGACTTACATAAGTAATTACACTTTGCTTTATGACTTATATAAATAATTATTCTTTGCTTTATGACTTACATAGGTAATTATACTTTGCTTTATGACTTACATAGGTAATTATACTTTGCTTTATGACTTACATAGGTAATTATACTTTGCTTTATGACTTACATAAGTAATTATACTTTGCTTTATGACTCATATAAGTAATTATACTTTGCTTCATGACTTACATAAGTAATTATACTTTGCTTTATGACTTAGATAAGTAATTATACTTTGCTTTATGACTTACATAGGTAATTATACTTTGCTTTATGACTTACAAAGGTAATTATACTTTGCTTTATGACTTACATAAGTAATTATACTTTGCTTTATGACTTACATACGTAATTATACTTTGCTTTATGACTTACATAAGTAATGATACTTTGCTCTATGACTTACATAAGTAATTATACTTTGCTTTATGACTTAAATAAGTAATTATACTTTGCTTTATGACTTCTATAAGTAATTATACTTTGCTTTATGACTTACATAGGTAATTATACTTTGCTTTATGATTTACATAGGTAATTATACTTTGCTTTATGACTTACATAGGTAATTATACTTTGCTTTATGACTTACATAGGTAATTATACTTTGCTTTATGACTTATATAAGTAATTATACTTTGCTTTATGACTCATATAAGTAATTATACTTTGCTTTATGACTTATATAAGTAATTATACTTTGCTTTATGACTTATATAAGTAATTATACTTTGCTTTAGCTAAATTAGCTAAAATCATGAACTAAAGACATAAATGGCTGTACGATGGTTTTTATGGTATGCATCTTATTCCTCGTTTTATTCACGAAAACAGTAAGGATATTTCTTTTGTTGATTATTTGGTTGTATAAACACAAATCTACACAAACAGACAGATACACATACACGGAAACACACACACACACACACACACACACACACACACACACACAGCAAGATTAAAAAGTTATTTTCTCTACAATGCTAATGTGTTGTGACCTATTAGTCTGAGATCCCACCGCTATGATACGATTAGAGATGGAAATCCAACCGCGACGATACAATTAGAGATGGAGATCACATCACGAAAAGTTTAAAGATGCAAATCCCACCTCCATGCTACGATTAGATGGAAATCCCTTCGCGATGATAAGATCAGAGAGGGAGATCACTCTATGATGATAAAGTTCAGAGAGGGAGATCACTCTATGATGATAAAGTTAATGATAGAGTGGATAAGGATACTATAGAGTGCAGTAAAGTTTGCATTAACTGTCAACCTTATGTTGATGTATTAGAGACATTCTACGCGACGTTTTATTAACGAATCGAAAGAATGACACAAAAATATTAGGACTCTGTTAGGACTTTATTAGGACTTTAAGAATATACTGTTAGGACTTTATTAGGACTTTAAGACAATACTGTTAGGACTTTATTAGGACCTCATCAATATACTGTTAGAACTATTATGACTTAAACGATTATAATGTTAGGACTTTATTAAGACTTTACGAATATAATGTTAGGACTTTATTAAGACTTTACGAATATAATGTTAGGACTTTATTAGGACTTTAAGACAATACTGTTAGGACATTATTAGGACCTCATCAAAATACTGTTAGAACTATTATGACTTTACGAATATAATGTTAGGACTTTATTAAGACTTTACGAATATAATGTTAGGACTTTATTAAGACTTTACGAATATAATGTTAGGACTTTTTTTTCTGAATTTTTGGCTGAAAAATACTAGTATATCTTTCATACGGGCGAAATACTGCGAACAATTTAGAAACAAAACTTAAATTAGAATTCTCCTAATATATTCGCTATCTTGTGTAGCTGTTAATATGGTGCAGTATGAACTATTGCTCTTTAAATAAATGGAATAATCAGCAAACAAACCGAAGAAAAGAAACAGAGTTACCAGTATGTTAGGGAAAGACCGTCTAGGAAGCTGCTTGTTTTGGGAAGACCGAGACCTCACTTTTTCATGCTCGAAGACGTGGACGATTACACATGTATTTGTTTGCGACGTAACACAGTTAAGTAGTACAGTTTCATGTTAAAATGATAATAATGACGTAACACAAATAAGTAGTACAGTTTCATGTTAAAATGATAATAATGACGTAACACAAATAAGTAGTACAGTTTCATGTTAAAATGATAATAATGACGTAACACAAATAAGTAGTACAGTTTCATGTTAAAATGATAGTAAACACAAAGGCTAAACAGCAAAATGCAGAAAAGATTAATTCCAGGATATAAAGAGAGCAGACATCTAGATAAATACTATGTGGATTTGACATAGTCCACAAATTGACACATCACATATAATGGCACCATGTTAGATTGGTTTGGATTGAACATTATGTTACGGGCTAAACACGATAGCATCAATGTGGTAATCCTGATTGTGTTCAAAGATAAAAGTGCGGTCAAAGCTGGTTACTTTTCAAAAACAGCATTGCGGAGTACAATAACGAGAATTTATGATTGAAGAGCTGCATCAGCCATAATATCGTGATGGTATGCAATGGTCAGAATGCGGAAAGAAGACATTACACATTGATTTAGGAAACGATTAATTTATATCTGGGGAAACGATCATTAAAACTTGACGATCTCGTAAACTGTACAATGTCAATTAGCCATCAATTAGCAATCAAGTAGCAGTCAATTAGCAAAACAGAGACATAATTTATGGCGGATATTTTTACGGAGAATAATAATTATTTTAAGACAGCGTACGATGACTTTGTAATTGAAGTAGCCATGTCTATAACGACCAAACAACGGCATAATGAACATATCTTTGAGATACCATACTTATCTATTGTAGACGGTGGACCTCTTGCCTTGTTGATTAATAAAGCATACATTATTTACTAGATGTTTGATTAAATGTTAAGGTATAGACAAATTAGTGAAATTATACTTTCTTTGTTCAATATACCCGCTCCGGTTACTATATACATTCTATTACTCGAACCGGGCAATTATACAGAGGGCGGTCATCTCTTAGATAACGAGTATCAGAGGGGAGTGAGTTATAGTTTTATTATTATATGTAGTGCAATACACCTTGACAAAGTGGGACGTAATACTTACCCTTGGCAAGTGGGGCTAATACAATATTATGCGAGTAATGCTCATGACCCGCGAGAATCTGACACTACCTAATGGTGATTTCGGAACAGGTCTGTAAAATGTTTCAGTGTCTCTGAAACTTCTTCAGCCCTAAAGATCTACCAAACTGAAAATTGACTCTCAAATTTATCGAAAACTATCTACAAGATTAATATGCTTTAAATTTACTTGTTATTTTTTTTTTCTTAGTGCCAAAAATGAGGTATTTTCGCGACTGGGTAAACTCTGCAAATTTACCTGAAAATGAGAATTTCCACAGCAGTTTAGAGCTGTAATATTGGTTAGTTCATACAACCGCACAAGACGAAACTGGGGATGCAAGTTTTAAGTTTCTGGGGGTCATGTAAGTTGCACAAGGAGACTCTTGTCAGCTCTCGGCCTTCTTCCCATATTGGCGGGAACTGGGCCAAACCCATGCCCCAGGTACAAAGCGCAAAGATAAAAAACATACAAAAAACTCTCTAAAATATGGTTGTCTGTTTATACGGATGGCAATGTATCAATAGATCCTTATAGGGATGGTAATGTGTCATTAAATCATTGTAGGGATGGTAATGTATCATTAGATCCTTATAGGGATGGTAATTTGTCATTAAATCATTGTAGGGATGGTAATGTGTCTATAGATCCTTATAAGGATGGTAATTTGTCATTAAATCATTGTAGGGATGGTAATGTGTCTATAGATCCTTATAGGGATGGTAATGTGTCATTAGATCATTGTAGGGATGGTAATGTGTCATTAGATTTTTATAGGGATGGTAATTTGTCATTAAATCATTGTAGGGATGGTAATGTGTCATTATATCCTTATAGGGATGGTAATTTGTCATTAAATCATTGTAGGGATGGCAATATTATTTTGGGGCATGAAGAGGAATACGTTATGGTTTTTTTTAACAGCAAGAATTCGAGTCACCCGGAAGAAACTATCTGAGCTTGAACGGTAAAGTAGACAACTTGTTTAGTAAAATAAACGACGAACAGGAAGGTCTACATAACATTCATGACAAAAATCTAGGAATGACAGCCAAATGACCAATAGTTCATATAATAAACTGGTTACATTCGGAAAATCGTTTCTTTTTTAAAACATTAAATCAATATACGAACTAAATGCCAGTGGAAAATCCAGCTACAATCTGGATGAAAATGACAGTTATGCGTACTATCTGAGCAAACACATGTTGTTGAACATAGCAATGTTTACAGCAGCCAACGCCATAACAGCGGGACGCCCATATACGAAGACGAGACATTAGCCAGGCAGAGTACCGGTAAGATCGAAACGCTACGAAGATTAATGCGTGAATATAAATGCGGCCAATGCCCTCGCATACACAACGTGCGAAAACAAGACAAGTGTTCCTGGAACTTAGAAGATTTGCTTCATTATACAACTGAATCTAACATTCAATTGTTTATCAAGATCTGACATCTGAGCTTGTTGTGAAACTGGAGATAAGTCAGAAAGGCAATTCGACGGTTTTGAAGAATACTTTACGTCTAGTAAAATTATGACTATTATAGAGACGTTGGGCTGATACTCAATAATACTATGGAAGTATTTTGATTATGACTGGAGACTGTGTTTTTCAACACTTGCAAATTTAACAAAACACGGTTCTTCGATATTTGATTCGATTGACACTGAAGAGAATGGGGCCAACTTATCTGAAAAAATAGTTATGTCAAAATAGTAAGTTCTTTTCCTAAACCTATTCTTATCTTCGCTGGGAACCCCAACTGTAGAACTCGAAAACTTAGGTCTCACTGGATAGTTTCGTATTTTGACACCTCACTAACATTTAAGGTAGAAGGCATGGGCCTAATTATCACCATCCTAGCATTATTCAGTTCACACATACGCTAAATATGTAATGTGGTTTAGATTTACTTTGAGTTAGGTGGCAGGGTCCAGTTTCGTAAATTGGCCCCTGGCAAATTTCTTAACTTAAGGGTATGGTGTGAGTTTTTGAGCTACTATTGTGTAATAATTAAAGATATGGATAAATTTGTGAACTAGGTGTTTCAGGCTTGTGTTGTTCTTGAAACTGATGTCAGACATGTACACTTTCCATAGTTACTCTGCAGTATGTTGATTGTGAAATACCAATAGTCGGCTAGGAAGAAGAGCTAGCCTCCCATAGCAGTAGACACGTGGGTTAAAGGCAAGTAGAATATCTCAAAAACGGCATGGATGACAACTATTATGAATTGCATCAAGCTATTTAGTAGACAATGTTTTTCAAAATTTTCATCTAGGAAAAGGCCTTGCGTTTGCACTGTGAGCACCACATGCTGTCACAAATGGCCTTCGGATGTCAAAAATGCATGTATAAAATAGGAGTTGGGGTACATAAACATTTCATTCTAAGAACTTCATTAGACTTTTCAGGTCAAGTGTGTGATATGATTATGTTGCGCTACATAATACCTATCCAGAAATATGTACCTTTTTGACCTCACTCGCGTATTATATTTTTAATGAATTTTTATATTAGGCAGGTGCATGCGACATTAAATTTGTACATAAAAACTGGACCCTGCCCCCTTAGGCTTTGAAACTGGTTGACGGGTTGGTGACTGCCTGTCACAGAATAGCATTGGAGATCAAATGCGTAACTTGGGCTTCAAATGAGCCGCCGACTTGGCTCGCGTATTTACATGTGTCTACTACAGAGGTAAATATCGAAAAATCTAGATGGTTGAGGGGTGATGAAAAATATGTTAATTTGTTACAGGACTAGTAAACTGTATTCATCTATAAGGCCTATAATGATTCTTTTAGCTGTCTTGTCACAGAAATATATTCAAAATAGCGCTTTCCTGTAAAAAAATGAATGTAAAAAGGAGGGGTTGGGGGCATACCTCAGTCAGAATCTTACAAGCATCATGTCAACAAAAATCATTAGTTAATTTTTATTTGTGTCTTTATTGTAATATTACTATCATTGTTCTGCTATAGGTCATTGTCGGACAAAAATTTGCCATACAATTCTTTCCAGTGAGACCTTAATGTTATTTTAGAAAATGGTGTTGCTGTTTTTACGTGAGGAGAAAACTCTTTCAATGATTCAGTTGAGTTTGGTATGGTAAAAGAAACTCGAATGATTTAGTTTCCTATGCATTCGGTATATCTTCTGATTGATACGTGTGTTTTAACATATTCTTTATACATGTATATCCAAAATGGTAGAATACGCAAAAGTCGAAAGGGAAATTTCGCTTGTATCGCAAATAATGGGCTAGTGTAATTGATATTATGATTGCTTTAATCGGCGTCTTTAAATATTGTCCAGATTGTGAAACTGGTATTATGGTCTGAATCTGCATTTTTGTATCAAATGTGAGTTCGCATTTCCACTTGTTGAGAGTAGGAACAGATTGACAAGTGCAGATGGAATGAATATAAATCTTTACGAATTTACCAATTCATCCAACGTGAACGTTTTGATATAATGATAATCATTCTTTAACTGTGGAATTGATGGAAATCACAATGTATATATATACAGGACCGTAGTGAGCGATTACGGGCTCTTGTGTAAGAAACCCCACAACATCTGCTAGTTCTTGTTCAAACAAAACGATTTTTCTAAAAAAAAAAATTAAAACATGATGCAAGGCATGAGCCCCCTTTCAGGCCCTGGTCAAAGGGATATATTGCCGGTTGCCCACCTCCGCCCCACCGTCGACCCTGGATGTATACTCAAGTAAACCCATATTTTCTTGATATAGTACAACAAAGATAAAAGCGTACAACATTTTTGGTGGGGCAAATATTGTGATCTCAACCCAACCTCCAGATTCTCTTCACACATTTAGATTTAATAGTTCCAATCACAATTTGCCGGATTATTAAACATGTAGCACATCTGATTTGTATGGAACTAGAAAACTATAAACATAAAGAAAATGAATTAACATAATCAAGGTCCGATTTATCAAGGTTAATTAAACAAGCGCTTGTGTATAATGTATGCGGTGACGGCGCGATCACGTGACATCTATCGTATTGTACGTCAGAGTTGTAATTCATCGTAATGGTTCGTGAAGTTGTTAGTTTTACCTGTATGAGTGAAACGTCTGATGATATCAATGAACTATTCTTTAGTGTTTTCGACTCCATGTGTAAAGACTAAATATAGGTGTGCAGATGAAACGGCAATATGGAGTTAATTCACCTGTAATGTTGGCATCAGACAAGGTTGCTCATTTGCCCTATCCTGTTCAATCTGTTTATAGATAATTCTGTATCAGACCTCCCACAAAATTGTCATAATTGCGTCTGTATTACACAGGAAATACCTGACATTAGAGCGCTATTGTATGCTGATGACGTTGAAAACTGTGCTGACACAGTTATTTTTGCAAAGGCAAATTGATAATGTGGAGATATTTTGTGAAAAAGTAGAAAAATCTGCCTTAGCTTAGACAAAACTAAAATAGTTGTATTCATTTTTTGTAGTATTATGAAAAAGTAATATTATTCGGGTTACCAATCCAAACGTTAGCTTAGATTAAATTACATTGGGGTTATATTTCATTCCCAAACCTTTTTGGACGAAAACAAGTCAAGAACTTGCAATTCAAGCAGACAAGTACATACAGTGAGCATTCCTCAAAAACAGTTTGGTAAGTTTTCGCGGAAGAAATTTTAAACTAGTTGATACTACTTTTGTATATCGGTTAGATTATGCCGCTGAAATATGGGGCGATGAATAATCACAATCTTGTGGAAATGTGCATATTAGGTTCCGTACTAGATTTTCAAACATTTCCAGACATGCATACTACTGTTATCAAGAGGAAAATGTTGAGGTGTTTACCTCTATGGTTTACGTATTATTGTAAATGTATTAAATATTTAATTAAGTTAATTAGAATGGGTGATAACCAATGTCCAAGACAATGTTATATTATGCTGAAAACAATGGAGCAGTCGGGTAAAGTTACACTAGTTTCGAAACTTACAGACGTACTATTTAGCTATGGATTTGGGTATATTTAGATTTAAAGATGAAACACATTTTGTTAAAGCTCAGACAACGTCTTAAAATGTTTTATTTATCAGGATTGGAATTCAGCCGTAAATAAATCCCACAAGGCATTAAACTATAGTAAAATGTATGATACCGTATCTGTTCATTTTTATCTAACTTCAAAATGCATTAACAAGACTCCGATGTTCCATCTGTATTTTAGCACCAGAAGCATGATAGCATAATGGCATTCCTGTCAAATCAACTAATATGTATGTTATATGATAACACACAACTAGAACATGAATAACGTCTGTTTACTGTCTATGCAGATCTTAGAAACAGATTCAAACGAGGACTATTTAGCGAAACATAGTCACGTGAATAAATCTTCAACTGTCTGATGAAGTCTAAGAACGTATAATATCTCAACTTTGACAATACTTCTTTCCAGCATTCTACATAAAAGAAAAAATGTACATGCAATTATATTTGTTTCAACCTATATGGAATATTTGTGCTGGAGTTTTTCCGTCTTTTTCCTTTGCCACCTCATTGTGTTAATGTTGTTTGTAATATGACGTTCTACATCATTGCAATATTGTTATGTAACCGTAGTATAATGGCCTATGAGAAACATTGTTGTGTAACTGTAGTATTATGTTTTTATGGCCTACATTGTTGTGTTTCTGTAGTATTATAGGTATATGGCCTATGTGTTGTAACTATAGTATTATGGACATATGACCGCATTGTTGTGTAACTGTAGTATTATGGGCCTATGGCCGCATTGTTTTGTACCTGTAGTATTATGGGCCAATAGCCGCAATGTTTTGTAACTGAAGTATTATGGACCTATGGCCGCATTGTTTTGTACCTGTAGTATTATGGGCCTATGGCCGCATTGTTTTGTAACTGTAGTATTATGGGCCAATAGCCACAATGTTTTGTAACTGAAGTATTATGGACCTATGGCCGCAATGTTTTGTACCTGTAGTATTATGGGCCTATGGCCGCATTGTTTTGTAACTGTAGTATTATGGGCCTATGGCCGCATTGTTTTGTAACTGAATTATTATGGACCAATAGCCGCAATGTTTTGTACCTGTAGTATTATGGGCCTATGGCCGCATTGTTTTTTACCTGTAGTATTATGGGCCTATGGCCGCATTGTTTTGTAACTGAAGTATTATGGACCTATGGCAGCATTGTTTTGTACCTGTAGTATTATGGGCCTATGGCCGCATTGTTTTGTACCTGTAGTATTATGGGCCTATGGCCGCATTGTTTTGTACCTGTAGTATTATGGGCCTATGGCCGCATTGTTTTGTAACTGTAGTATTATGGGCCAATAGCCGCAATGTTTTGTAACTGAAGTATTATGGACCTATGGCCGCATTGTTTTGTACCTGTAGTATTATGGGCCTATGGCCGCATTGTTTTGTAACTGTAGTATTATGGGCCTATGGCCGCATTGTTTTGTAACTGAATTATTATGGACCAATAGCCGCAATGTTTTGTACCTGTAGTATTATGGGCCTATGGCCGCAATGTTTTGTACCTGTAGTATTATGGGCCTATGGCCGCATTGTTTTGTAACTGAAGTATTATGGACCTATGGCAGCATTGTTTTGTACCTGTAGTATTATGGGCCTATGGCCGCATTGTTTTGTACCTGTAGTATTATGGGCCTATGGCCGCATTGTTTTGTAACTGTAGTATTATGGGCCAATAGCCGCAATGTTTTGTAACTGAAGTATTATGGACCTATGGCCGCATTGTTTTGTACCTGTAGTATTATGGGCCTATGGCCGCATTGTTTTGTAACTGAAGTATTATGGACCAATAGCCGCAATGTTTTGTACCTGTAGTATTATAAGCCTATGGCCGCATTGTTTTGTACCTGTAGTATTATGGGCTTATGGCCGCATTGTTTTGTAACTGTAGTATTATGGGCCTATGGCCGTCTTTGCCAATAAACTATTATCTTTGTAATTGACATTATTATTTCTTTTCCTTTTTTCATACAGACTAATATCCTTGCTGTATAAGAAAAATATCTGCGTTTATTGAAAGGACAGCGCCGGATTAAGCACCGTGGAGGCCCATAGGCAGTCAAACTTTTGGGGCCCCAGACCCACGGTCACGGTCTCATGGGGGCCCCTGATGAGGCCCATAAAAGTCGCGGGGCCCATATGCAGTTGCCTACTCTGCCTAATGGGTAATCCGGGACTGTGAAAGGAGTTGGATGTATTCTTCCGATCATTGTTAAGTATTACGTTAATAAACAGATCATTGATTGACATAACCAGGGAAGTTGTGAATGAAACACTGTATGCATTTCGGGACTGTCAAGTTCAAACTGTATTTGCTATTTTGATCATCGTCTACATCTACTAGTTGACTTATTATAGTCTCGAACTAAAATCGTTTGCTTTCCCTCAATTATTGATTTTTCACAGATAGCTCTTCGTTTATTAAATTAAAATGTTCAGCCTTGTCTGTGGACCCCATATATTTTCCAATCAGTCTTATTTTGACCTTTTATTAGTTTCGCACTCTATAATAAAATATCTAAATATAATCAATTCATCTGTAGCCTATTCACTACATTTTCACTTTAAACCTATTATGACTGTAATGTAATGATGATCATTAAATCCTAATATATTGCACCCATATTTACAGGTGGAACAAATTAATTTGTTGTTGTAGTAGGTTTTAAAGTCATTTTCAGTACAAGACAGGCTACACATGGCAGCCGGTATTAACGGTTTAGGAAGAAACCTGGCAAACCCCAGAAGAACCACCGACTCACGAGAAGCTACTGGCAAGCTTTCTCACATACCCACACTGGCCGAATTCGAGACTCGAACCCACGCAGACAGTGGTAATATGGCAGTGACCAGTAACGAAGAGCGCTTTAGACCACTCGGCCACTCAGGCCCCAACAACAAATGAAGTAACGAAGATAAAGGTCGAAATTTATTTATCACTGGAATGCAACATGTTGGCAATGTCCCTGTATCCACACACAGACACACACACACACACACACACACACACACACACACAACATAATTTGGCAATATATTCAATAACCACGTGTACATAGTTGTGTCATCATGTCTTTAATCTGAATATTTTTAAAAGAATTACAATACAGCGACATCTACCTAATTCCTTTTAAAATAAAATAAAATTTGCGATACATTTAGTCTATACAGTTTATTACACATTCATTACTTTATATGTATAACATAACAAAGCGTCAATGAGTGCATACAGTATATAGTATGTACCGTACGAATATACACGTTTATCGTAAAATATATAACTCAAATCAACAACTGCACCCTTCCAATATCCGCACTAGTCTCATCGTGTAGACTAGAAAGGGCTATCTATCTAATCGAAGGCTGGGCTTGAAAACTCCTTCTTATAAATCTTACTTTCCCAGGGTTTCATTTCCCTACCGTTATCATAAGATTTACGATGGTTTTTCTCGCTAGGAAACAAATTAATGTTCGATAAGAACATTCAGTATATGTGCTCATTACACTATTTACATAGATAATGTGAACTGAATGACGTCACAAAGGGAGCGCGTCAATTCACATAGATGGTTCGTAAACCTATCCACACCTAACGAAAGAGAAAATATCAAGCGCATGTGCATCATCCCTGTCTCATAAGCATACCTTCCTATGTCAATAAATCCGCATTACGCCTACCTTGATCTGTCAATACATTCCCATTAAGCCTAACTTTATATGTCAATACATACTCATTACGCCTAGCTTGATCTGTCAATACATTCCCATTAAGCCTAACTTGATACGTCAATACATACTCATTACGCCTAGCTTGATCTGTCAATACATACCCATTACGCCTAGCTTGATCTGTCCATACATTTCCATTACGCCTAGCTTGATCTGTCAATACTCCTACCTTGACCAGACAGTATATACATACGACTACATTATACGCATTAAGCCTAGCATTGTTATGTCAATACATACGATAACGCCTACCTTGATCAGACAAACTATATGCATTTGTCCTACCTTGATCTTTGAATGCATACATATTACGCCTACCTTGATCTGTCAATACATACGCATTACGCCTACCTTTATCTGTCAATACATACACATTACGCCTAATTTGATATGTCAATGCATCGCGCCTACCTTGACCTGGCAATAAAGACGCCTTCACTGATCAATGCATACGCATTACGCCTACAGTAATCTGTCAATACATTGCGCCTTCCTTGACCTGGCAGTACAGACGCCTTCACTAATCAATGCAGACGCATTACGCCTACAGTAATCTGTCAATACATACGATAACGCTCATCTTGATCAGTCAATATATATATATGCATTACGCCTACCTTGAGATGTTAATGCATACATATTACGCCTACCTTGATCTGTCAATGCATTACGCCAACATTGATTTGTTTATACAAACGTATTACGCCTAAGTTAATCTGTCAATAAATTGCATTACGACTACATTGACCTGGCAATTCATACGCTTTACGCTGGTCTTGATCTGTTCATACATACGTAACAAAACTATCTTGATCTGTCAATGGATAGCATTAAGCCTACCTTGACCAGGCATTACATACGCATTACACCTACATTGATCTGTCAATACATTGCATTACGTCTGTCTTGGTCTGTCAATACATATGCTTTACGTCTATCATTAGGTGTCACAACATATCCATTGAGCGTACCCTTGCTCTGAAATACATACATATTACGCCTCCCTCATCTGTCAATACATACTCATTACGCCTACCTTGATCTGTCATTACACTGCACACTGAAACTGATTCCGTTCGTTTTCGTAAAATCTAGAAGCTTTACAAATTAATTTCTTTATTTAGTGTTAAAGTTCTATTAGGATAACGTTAAGTAGTTCAGGTTATCTATGTTTTAAAGATTTGAATAGTCAAACTGAGTGACGTTTCTAATCTTATTTGAAATTCAAAGAAAAAGTAAACTTCATGCATTCATGATAAATTGATTTTCTCGTAATAAAATGTGTATTTCTTTAAATTAATAAACACGTTTGGAATACAGATTATGTTTTGGTTTTAGCTATATGAGAAACTAAATCCATTATGAGATTTGACATGCAATATTTTGGGATTGTAACGCGAAATATTAAAGTTTTATTCAGGAATGGCGCTTGTTTCATTGTTTAAATTTGACAAGTCAATTTATCAACGATTTGTATGCGTGGCATATTTTGATTCATAATTATTTTATTGATTAGTAGAGGTGCTCTATACGAATGTCCCTCATGCAAGCTCTATGAAGACTTATATAAGGGGCCCCGAGTGGCCGAGTGGTCTAAAGCGCTCTCAGATTTATTTTGTGAGCAACAAATTTATTTTCTAACCAAACATTTCATATTTTAATATACACAAAAAACACACAATTTATTCACATTTATTTAAAGAACAATTTCGTAAAGTTTATCAACGTGCGACAGAGTAGCAGTGTAAAGAACTAGACATCGCTTTAGATTATTGATCATTAATCAGTCATCCTCAAAATTATCTCAAGTACTTTAATTTATTTTTTAAATACCGAATATTAATATGAAATTTATTTTCAATTGAATTCTTCCTCTCATTTTCTATTATTATTATTATTATTATTATTATTATTATTAGTAGTAGTAGTAGTAGTAGTAGTAGTAGTAGTAGTAGTAGTAGTAGTAGTAGTAGTGGTGGTGGTAGCAGTAGTTATTGTTGTATTTAGAGACACCTTTTTTCCTTGTGGAGAAATATGTGTTAACATAATTGATGAACTAAATTCGTACACTTTCATAGCTTTATTGCTGTTGCTTTCATTTTTATTCAGACTTCAACATTCTCATAGCAGATCGCAGACATGTACCAAGTATTACGGTACCAATAATTATTTTTTTCTCCATAGTCCCCAATGCGAATGTTTTGTGAAATAAATATACTTGTTGTCCTACCTCAGCATGCACAGCACATACTGTCCTAGAGAACAATGTTAGATTTTACATGTGACAAGGACAAAACCAGGCACTCCATTGCATTTAAGAGAGATAACTCTGCTGGAACTATACAGAGTTGTCTAGTCACGACATACACTTTTTTTTTTCAGCCAAAAATACAAAATGTGATCTAGATATGAATTAACATTATCTCACATGTTGTGAAGAGGCTTAGTTATCTTAAGCCTAACATATCTCATACATGATACATAAATCACAGCTAATGTTGTTTATTTCTGAATACAATGTTCCCTACTCAACAAGCTCCGCCCCCCCCCCCCCCCTCCTGGGCTTGTACAATTGAAACCGTTATACAATTAAATGATCAGCAACCCTTTTTCTAATGGAAGCGAGGCTGTTTCATGTATGTTAACGTCATAGATACTGCTTGTTAGAACGTACATGTCATATTCGGAACTTGCATTTTATTACTTACAAACAGGGGCCCTGAGTGGCCGAGTGGTCTACAGCGCTGTCCGTTACGCACCTCTGCCATCTCACCTCTGTCTGCGTGTGTTCGAGTCTAAGATTCGGCAAATGTAGTTATGTGAGAAAGCTTGCCAGTAGCTTCTCGTGGGTGGGTGGTTCTTTCCGGGGTTTGTCCGGGTTCTTCCTCCACCATTAATACTGGCCGCCATGTATAGCCTATATTGTGCTGAAAAAATGGCGTTAAACAATAAAAAACAAAAACTTACAAACATGGTCGTTTTGGCACTTGTATTCTACAAGGTAAAACTATGGTCGTTTTAAGTAAAAAACAAAGAACATGCAGAGAGGGGCCATATTCTGGCAACTCCCATTAACCTACCCATTGTCATATCCCGGTTAATTCTGATAAAGTGTTATTCTCTAATTGGGCGCCGGTCACACAATTAAGTCTTGAGGAAGGAGGCTGGGAAAGGGAAGCGCATACTTTCTTGTTACGTCACAGAGTCCTTTTGAAGTAAGTTTCGTCATTTTAGTTTTCAAATTAGTGGTATGTATGTATGTATGTATGTATGTATGTATGTATGTATGTATGTATGGATGTATGGATGTATGGATGGATGTATGTATGTATGTATGTATGTATGTATGTATGTTTAATGGGGTATAAAGGTACTTGACCATAAATAGTTAAATAGTTAGACTATTAAATATAAGCTTAGAAAACACCTGTAACAGCATTAATTACCCCATAACGAAAATTAAATCAACCATACCAGAAAATAACTACACAAAATCAAGAAATTAAATTCGTCAAAGTTAAAATTATTCGTGGAATGCATTATGATGAACATCTAAAATGGGGTTATCACATTGAAGAATTAGTTAATATATGTAACAGTGAAATTAATTTGCTTAGGAATCTTAAAGGAAACAACTGAGGATCCAATCAAGAAACTATTACATCATTATACAGATTACGAATTAGAACTAAACTAAGTTATAACTGATGCCCCTAAACATCACCTAAACAAACTAGATCGCATACAGAGGAATGCCTTACTTGTAAGCACTGGGCCATTAACATCAGCATCGAAACTCACATACTAACGGAGAACTGCCGCTCCAACTTAAAAGGCAAGAACTTAATCTAAGATATGCAGCCATATTAAAAACGCACCATACTACCCCCCCCCCCCCCCCACACACACACGAATAGCCATATATAAATGTAACAAACCAATTAGTACCTTACTCAAACATACACTTCTGGCAGGAAATATATTTCCCGATCGAAAGGGACACTCCCCATAGAAAACTTCCAGTCTGAAACAACCAACCATTATGACGCTGAATGTTGAAACAATCAACACCTCCCTCACCAATGAAAGGAAATATTCAAATTAGAGCAAAGTAAAATCGGAACCCTCTTCATATACAGATAAATCATTAACAAATCCAATTCAAACTTAAACATTACCTATAAAAACATAATATCATATTTACAAAAAAAACAACAAGACTATATAATAAAATATATCTAGCTATGCAATATAGCAAGCAATAGTGGTGATATCATACAAATTGAGGATGTCATGCAAATGAAACCTAAAATGGTCCTTAATATAGATATCCATGCTATTTACTGCAATCTTGTAGATAAAACAAATAATGTTTTACACAATATACCAAGCGATAGAGGGGATATCTCATGAATTGAGGATGTCACAACGATACCTAAAAAGGACCTCAACATGGATATCCTAACTACTTATTGCAATTTTGTAGGTAAAAGAAACGAAACCAGCTTCCATTCCTATTATAACACTATATTAACCCAATAACAACAACATCCGTAAACAACAACCTGCATCGGTACCGATCTACTAATATCTCTGAAATTCGTCTACTCAATCTAGGTGACAGACATATAACTGCATAGATCTCCCTACAATACCCCAAATTATGTAGTCTCAAACCCAAACCATCAGGGCCGTCCACATTACATTTATGGACCCCAATTTAAAATATATATGGTACTTTATTCAAAGTAGTCTAAGTCCATGGCTATTATGTCCAGCAGCACAAGGCTGCAGGTAATCTTTGACCTAGGAAATAAGACCCCAAATTTAGACATATAAGGTGGTCTAACTCCAAAAACCACCATGACCAATGGCACAAGGCTACAACTTAACAATTCTTATAGAATAGATCATTAAGACCCCAAACACTCATTCCAGCTAAGGTGGTCTCAAAAGACCAAGGCCATCAGGTCTCGCTACACAAGGAGGCAACATCAATAACCATCGCTGTCAACGGAGATTCCTAACTCTAACTCTAACTCCAGCAGACTCCTAAAAACAGCACAGAGTTATATTCAAAATATGCAAGACGACATTTAAAACTCAGATACCCTGGAGTCTGAAAGAACTGCAGACCTGTACCATGGAATCGCCTCCCAGCTCAAGAACCACTCCTCCTCTGCCACATCCGGACACCAAATACCAAATGTGCAGTGCACGCCCAAATGAGCAGTATATGGCGAATGAAAACAATGAGTGTATGTTGGGTCCAATCCCACTCTACACGGCCCTACATTCAGATCATTAGGAACTTAATAGTACCTTGCTCTGATGGCCTAATTAATACGTGTTCTGTGAAGACATAAAAGCCTGCGGGATGTGGTTCTCCTTCCTTCCCCAAGGAGTAATTAAAAATCCAGATGTGCTGGCACAAACCAGTGATACGAACATCACTTTAATCCAATGTTCATCATCATCATCAAGGTTAGAATATTACTCTGATCTCCATGATTATTTGTGGGTTTCTTTTAGTTTAATACCGTTTTTTAACAAATTATGGTCGTGGGTCGGTGGTTCTTTCAGAGGGTTTTCCCGCGTTCTTCCTCCACCAATAATACTGGCCGCCATATATAGCCTATTGTGTGCTGCAAAATGGAGTTAAACCCTACAACAATATAAACAATTATAGGCTATACATGGTGAGTCTGGTGACCATTACATTTGGTGAAGGAATACACCAGAACGAACAGACATACGGAAAGCTACTGACAAATCTGTATAAAAAATGAAAGTAACATCATGTATTTCCACAAGACCAACCTACAATGAAAAATATATACAATTCATGAAACTCTGTATAAAATAAACATCAAAGGTCAAAGGTCATACAAGATATGTTCTTATATGATTGCAATATAAATCGAATTATTTTACGTATTGATGATGATAACGATACGGATGACGGCGTCGATACTTATAAAAAGTACGATAATGATAATTGTGATATCAATGGTAACGATGATAACCATTTTGAAACTGATTTGACTATGCCGAATATTTTAGTGATGACGATGACGAATGATAATACATATTTTAACGAAAATGATCCATTTTCTAAAAAAATAGTTTCTTCGGCTTATGGTGATGTAATAATGACAAAGATGATAAATAATGAAAAAGATGTTAAAGAAGAAGACTTTGCATAAGGATAACAACGATAACATATGCACGATGAAATCAAATGTATACCCGTCATTTTCTTCAACTAAAATGTTGACTGAAAACTCCCATTACCGTTTACGATGTACCAGTTAATTAATTAAAAGTAGATAGAAAGCACTTCACATGTACTAATTGCAACTGATAGCTCTCCATCTTCTATATTATGTGTCAAAGTTATGGAGTGACTAAGTTCAGAAAAAAAATCCACAAATTAAAATTTTCATAGCAAAGTCGCTCTTATCCCAAATATGTGTGAGAAAATTTGCAACGACTTTCAATATTTGTACCGGGATTTCCTATATCTTTTTCTTTAATTAGGGCGGGTTGGTTAAGGTAAGTAATGTGAGAAAAATAGACTTTACGTCAATAAGTGAAATAACTATAACTGTAATAATTAATTTGCAAATTTCAGGAATTTTCCACATATAACAAAGCATAAACACAATAATAAAATATTTCCAACCGTACACACTTGGTAAGATAAACAAAAAAAAAAACAGTATCAAAATTCCCCAATGTTAGAAAGAATAAAGAGGACATAATGATAGTAATGCCATGAATCATACTGACTGTTCATGTCAAACTAACTCGAGAAACAAATTTATGCGAACCTTATATTTACCTTCAAAGTTTTGCTAAATTTGTGTCATAAGATGTCTAAAGACCAATGCTCTCACTTAGTTTAAGTCGAGAAATACAATTTTCTAATACCGAACATGTTATTCTAACCATTTTTAAGTAGAGAAGCAAAATTTCAGACTACCGGAAATGATAGTGTCAAATTTTATGTTTATTTTAAAAAAATTTGTTATTTTGTTGCAGTTGCAAAGATCAAGTGTAAAGGAAGAATTTTTAGCTAACCAAGCGCTTTGTAGAGATCGATGTCTTGCCCATGTGCTGAAGAGAAGCCTTGTGACATCCATGCTTACGTAGAAGAAATAGAATATGCAAGCGTCTCGGAGATACAAGATATATTAATACCTTTAACTCTTGTCTTAAAAGGACTTTTTTAAAAAAAATAACCTTTAAGAGTTGTTGATGGTATATCTGCTACCGTCGCATTCATCGCCGGAAACGCGATATCTATGCATTCCCATCCATAGTCAAATTATTCGTCCATAGAACTTTTAAAATACTATTTTATTCGTAACCAATAACCTACGTCAGTTAACTTTTAATTGTTTTTTTTTTGTTTGATTAGGATTTTTAACGTAGGTTTAACACTTTTTCAGTCATATCGCTACGATATCTGCAGTGAGGCAGATTATAGTGAGGTATAGCGCTGGGGCATCATGACGAAGACATGTAATATGATGTCCCACCCAGTCACATTATCCTGACACCAGGCCGACCAGTCCTAACACCAACCTTTTATTGCTGAGTGTCAAGCGAATCAGCTGTTAGTACCATTTTTGTAGGTCCTTGGTATTACTCAGCCGCTGATCGAACCCACAACCTCCTGCTTCCGCGGCGGACGCTCTAACCACTAGCCACCGGAGCGGTTAGTTAACTTTAATTTGTCCGTGAAACGGATGAGTATTTAGTATACTCAAAACAAGAGAAACATTGATTTTGATGACGATACGATGAAGATACGATGACGATACGATGAAGATACGATGAAGAGTTATATCGACATATGACAGAATGTACGACTTGCATGTAGATTTATGGTTTTTTGTTTGTTTGTTTGTTTGATTAGGATTTTTTAACGTAGCTTTAACAATATTTCAGTCATATCGCTACGATGTCCGCAATGAGGCAGTTTATAGTGATGTCTAGCACTGAGACATCATGCCGCAGACATGTAGCATGATGTCTCACCCAGTCACATTATCCTGACACCAGGCCGACCAGTCCTAACACTAACCTCTTAATGCTGAGCGTCAAGCGAGGCAGCTGTTAGTACCATTTTTGTAAGTCTTTGGTATGACTCGGCCGGGGATCGAACCGACGACCTATCGCTTCCGGGGCGGACGCTCTAACCACTAGATTTAGGCACGTTAGGGTATCAATAGATGTATTTAAATATATTCAGCGGGTTTCTCATTTGTGCATTCATTACGTTATACTAGCATGTAGATTTAGGCACGTAAGGGTATCAACATGCGTATTCAAATATATTCAGTGGGTTTATCAATTGTCCATCATTATATTAGACTTGCTTAAGATAATTGCTGCAAAGAACCGTCTGAAACGAAAATTGATAGAATTGTCTATGCGACCTCAAACACCATCATCATTATAAGACATTAATATCCCAACATAACTACACAGGCGTGTTGTTAGATGTATTTATTAGTAATGGAAACAATCCCCAAATTGATTTTCCTGCAATGGAAACGCAATGTTTTCAAGATAATGCCAAAAAAGTAATTTATATTAATAAAATTGTCACTTGGTTTATTCTCGATTTCAGACAGACACAATAGACCGTTTAATGGCCTTTCATTATTGATTAATAAAATCATGCTCTCGTATTATCGCAAAAAGAGATAAAACAAAAACTAGCACATTATTTATCTTGATTTAGTATGTACTTTTTATTTACTAATTCACTAACTAATCAGTTAGCAGTTTCGGGTTAGCGTGCGTTTTATACTTGTGATCCAACCTCGATACATTGAATAATCATATATACAGACAATATATATGTCTTTCACTAGTGATCCAACCTCGATACATTGAATAATCATATATACAGACAATGTATATGTCTTACACTAGTGATCCAACCTCGATACATTGAATAATCATATATACAGAAAATGTATATGTCTTACACTAGTGATCCAACCTCGATACATTGAAGAATCATATATACAGACAATATATATGTCTTTCACTAGTGATCCAACCTCGATACATTGAATAATCATATATACAGACAATGTATATGTCTTTCACTAGTGATCCAACCTCGATACATTGAATAATCATATATACAGACAATGTATATGTCTTACACTAGTGATCCAACCTCGATACATTGAATAATCATATATACAGACAATGTATATGTCTTTCACTAGTGATCCAACCTCGATACATTGAATAATCATATATACAGACAATGTATATGTCTTACACTAGTGATCCAACCTCGATACATTGAATAATCATATATACAGACAATGTATATGTCTTACACTAGTGATCCAACCTCGATACATTGAATAATCATATATACAGAAAATGTATATGTCTTACACTAGTGATCCAACCTCGATACATTGAATAATCATATATACAGACAATGTATATTTCTTACACTAGTGATCCAACCTCGATACATTGAATAATCATATATACAGACAATGTATATGTCTTACACTAGTGATCCAACCTCGATACATTGAATAATCATATATGCAGAAAATGTATATGTCTTACACTAGTGATCCAACCTCGATACATTGAATAATCATATATACAGACAATGTATGTGTCTTACACTAGTGATCCAACCTCGATACATTGAATAATCATATATACAGACAATGTATATGTCTTATATTTTTGATCCAATCTCGATACATTGGATAATCGTATATACAGACAATGTAGAGACCAGTGATCCAACCACGACATATTACATAACCATAGGGACAGACACTGTGTATGTCTTTTACTGGTGTTCCAATCCGATACACTCCATGATTAGAAAAGCGATGTGTATGTATTTTACTGGTGTTCCAATCCGTTACACTAAATGATTAGAAAATCGACGTGAAAGTCTTTTACTGGTGTTCCAATCCGTTATACTCATTGATTAGAGTTCCAATGTGCATGTCTATACCAGTGTTCCAATCCGATACACTCCATAACTAAAGAGAAATGTGAATGTCTATACCAGTGTTCCAATCCGATACACTCCATAACTAAAGAGAAATGTGAATGTCTATACCAGTGTTCCCATCCGATACACTCCATAATTAGAGAGAAATGTGCATGTCTATAGCAGTGTTCCAATCCGATACACTCCATAATTAGAGAGAATGTGCATGTGCATACGAGTGTTCCAATCCGTTATACTCATTGATTAGAGTTCCAATGTACATGTCTATACCATTGTTCCAATTCGATACACTCCATAACCAAAGAGAAATGTGAACGTCTATACCAGTGTTCCCATCCGATACACTCCATAATTATAGAGAAATGTGCATGTCTATAGCAGTGTTCCAATCCGATACACTCCATAATAAGAGAGAAATGTGAATGTCTTATAGCAGTGTTCCGATCCGATACACTCCATAATAAAAGAGAAATGTGAATGTCTATACCAGTGTTCCAATCCGATACACTCCATAACTAAAGAGAAATGTGAATGTCTATACCAGTGTTCCAATCCGATACACTCCATAACTAAAGAGAAATGTGAATGTCTATACCAGTGTTCCAATCCGATACACCCCATAATTAGAGAGAAATGTGCATGTGCATACAAATGTTCCGCCTTGATACACTCCATAATAAGAGAGAAATGTGAATGTCTATACCAGTGTTCCAATCCGATACACTCCATAATAAGAGAGAAATGTGAACGTCTATACCAGTGTTCCAGTCTGATACACTCCATAATTAGAGTGAAATGTGAATGTCTATAGCAGTGTTCCGATCCGATACACTCCATAATAAGAGAGAAATGTGAACGTCTATACCAGTGTTCCAGTCTGATACACTCCATAATTAGAGTGAAATGTGAATGTCTATAGCAGTGTTCCGATCCGATACACTCCATAATTAGAGAGAAATGTGAATGTCTATACCAGTGTTCCAATCCGATACACTCCATAATTAGAGAGAAATGTGCATGTGCATACCAGTGTTCCGATCCGATCCACTCCATAATTAGAGAGAAATGTGAATGTCTATACCAGTGTTCTAATCCGATACACTCCATAATTAGAGAGAAATGTGCATGTGCATACCAGTGTTCCGATCCGATACATTCTATAATAAGAGAGAAATGTGAATGTCTATACCAGTGTTTCAGTCTGATACACTCCATAATTAGAGAGAAATGTGAATGTCTATAGCAGTGTTCCAATCCGATACACTCCATAATTAGAGAGAAATGTGAACGTGCATACCAGTTTTCCAATACGTAATACTCATTGATTAGAGTTCCAATGTGCATGTCTATACCAGTGTTCCAATCCGATACACTCCATAATTAGAGAAGCGATGTGCATGTCCTAATCAGGTGTTCTAATCGTAATGCCCTGAATGACCATAGAGACAGACAATACGCATGTCTTATTGGCGTTCCTATGATATCCCCCCCCCCCCCCCGACGATACCCCCATCCCCGACCAAAGAAGCAGCCAATGCGCATATGTTCTACTGGCGATCCAATAATCATGATACCTTCGATGATCATCGAGATAGACAATGCCCATGTGTTCTACTGGAGATCCAGTAATCATGATACCCTCGATGACCATCGAGATAGACAATGCCCATGTGTTCTGCTGGAGATCTGATCAAGATACCTTTCATGACAAATGACGCGTGCAATACGCAAGTTAGTTTACAGATCCAATACCCCGTTCTCGTCTTTCTAATACACTATTAAGAGACACGAGGTATTCCAACCTATCCACTGTCACAACGTTTATTTGTTACGAAAGCGAGATTAAGAGAAGCATTGTTTGTGCTTTTTAATTGAAAGGTGTAATTACTGAAATGTTTACGTATTCATTCTTGCCAAATTCAAATCACAAAGGAACATAAAAACAAGCTCCAATTGAATTCTTCAAATTTCCAAGTGTCTATGGCTGGTTAAGTAATGTTCAGTGGGACATGTTTATTGGCATTCCATCTTATCTTTTCCGGTTCATAAGAAAGTAATTTGTTCTTCAAGGAAAGATAAACGTATTTCGGTAACAAAATGCCGAGAATATCATTCTTTACCGTAGAATTCATAACTAACAAAGGCCGAGAATGTCATTCTTGATCGTATAATTCATAAACGAACATAGGCCGATAATATCATTCTTTACCGTATACTTCATAAATGAAACTAGGCCGAGAGTATCATTCTTTATCGTATAATTCATAAACGAAACTAGGCCGAGAGTATCATTCTTTACCGTATAATTCATAAACGAAACTAGTCCGAGAGTATCATTCTTTACCGTATAATTCATAAACGAGCATAGTCCGAGAATATTATTCTTGACCGTATAATTCATAAACGAACATAGTCCGAGAATATTATTCTTTACCGTATAATTCATAAACGAAACTAGACCGAGAGTATCATTCTTTACCGTATAATTCATAAACGAACATAGGCCGATAATATTATTCTTGACCGTATAATTCATAAACGAACATAGGAAGAGAATATCATTCTTTACCGTATAATTCATAACGAACGTAGGCCGAGAACATCATTCTTTTCTATTCTTTAATTCATAAAGTAACATATGCCGAGAATATCATTCTGTACCGTATTATTCATAAACGAACTCAGGAGCACCTTTTTGAAAAACCGAATACTATCGTGCGTTGATTGAGAATAAATCGTGTGAATATGTTATCTCATTTAATTGACGAATATCTAGGTCAAGACAATACAGTTCCTGAGGGCATCAATTTTTGGAAAATACGTATGTACGTATTTCACTTGAAAATTGTAACACATTATCGGGGTAAAAGGGTTTGATCGAAATTAATGATTAATGTGCATCTCATTGAAAATTAATGGAGACACGTGAGATAGTCTGCACAAATATGTTTATACTCTTCAAAATACCCAAATGTTTTTACTTTTAAAAAGACCATACTACAACATTAACTTAAAACATTTATATCATGCGTTGGTGTTTAATAAGGTATTCTTCTAGGGGTGAAATGATTCATCGATATATCGATTCATCGATACTTTTGCTAGGATGATACACTTACCGATACAAGAGAATGAGAATCTATACAATCGATAACAAGCGTATATAAGTTAAATTAATTTTCAGCAGTTATGAATAATTATTTTTAGTTCTCTTTCTTATTATTTAAATATATAATTCATCTGAAACGGCACATGCAGTCAAAGGCACTCATTTTTATTATTTTGAGCAAAAATATGGTATTATCGACGAGTCAGATATATATGTTGGATAGACTATAGTGGAGGGCATGACGGTCAGTCACCTTTTCAGCGGTATTTCAAAATTAAATTTAGAAAAGGGGTAGAAAATTGAGAGTAATTAAAATACAGACAATTTAAAAGTGGAATGCAATTTAAATTTGTATTAATCAATTTAGCGCTGTGAATCATATGCTACTAAACCATATATCCATAACAAGGTTAAGATAAACTGAACAAATAAGAATGAAAAAAAAAATGAAATTGGGAAGTAGAGATATTTATTTGAATACATCTGTTTGCACAAGCAGACTATGGCATTGGTGGACTAAAATTCTATAACGTTATTATGGAACAGATAAGAAATCTGACACATTTGTCAGTAAACCACATGTTTTAAGAAGTTTATGTTAGTGAAAAATTACTTTATGGAGCAAATGTATCCAAATAGATACTATCTGAGAGGTCTGGATAATTATAAATAACAGCCACAAAGATCAGTTTCCAAACATCTTCAAGCTTACAAAGCTAGCTATGCATATGCCCTTTCAGAAGGAAGCATAAACAAATATTTCTACACAGATTAAGGAGCAGCGTATGCTCAGAAATAATCGACAGAGTAATATTTATTCAGCTAGATCTTTAAAAGATCGTGATTTCAGCAGAGCTTTAAAAGGTGGAGTATATAAGGGTTAAGTAAACTCACCACCACCCTCCTTCTTTTTGAATTTCCCCTTATTTCGGGCGACAAAGAGTGAAGTCCCCTTAAAATATAATTGGTAGTATCTCTCCTCAAATTGTACATGACGAACAAATTTGTAATTTGTCCGTCTATGCAGAACTGTTTAATCAGTGAATGAAGGTGCTGATGGAATAAATAAAATTAGCACATATTAAACAAGGGGGGGGGGGGGCAGATTTGAAACAGCCGATGTTTATCACCCTTTAAATTTTTAAAAAATATATTAAATAGGACTGGGTGTTGTCAGTCTGTTTCCTTCGTCACTCATATATACAAGTACCAGTAGTCACAGCATAATTTTGCATATGCAGGAAGTACAATGTGGAAGATTTGGTTTCTCTTCATCATCATTCCCTCGCACGGATTTGTTCTAGATGAGATTTTCTTTGCACGATATATTTGATTGTTTGCGTCTGTTTTGAAGATAAAATCGTAATGTCTTCCTTCCATGTGTAAGTTAGACATGAAATTGGAAATAAGATGGTTTCAAAGCCTTCATGAAGTGCAAAACAAATGGTCTCGTGGCTTAAGTGATTTAAATGGAGCCACCATTAAATGGCCTTAAACGATGCATCAAACACACTAAAAATCAACACGTAGTCTGTTTGTAAGCATTTTTGTTTTCTCATTTATGAGAATTGCATATATGATAACTTTTATATATCTCATCTGCAAACTGGAAATACAACCGATATATAAACATACATAAAGGGGCACACATACCTATCACAGATGGAAAAACCATCAAGTGTATCGATATGTATCGTCTCGCAGACTGTGTATCGTGAGTCGTATCGAAGCGAGGCACAGTTGTATCGCTTCACCCATACTATAATGTACATTATTTTTGTTATCTAAGTGACACGTACATTAAGGACATTGTCTGGTTATAAAAGCTGTAATAAATTTTAACTATTTAATTTTGTTTGTAGCTGTGTTCCTGGTTTATTCCAGCACAATACAACACACGGACTCCTATAATGATCAAATGACAAAACATAACGGGCTGACGTTACAATGCATTTTTCGATCGGTACGTTCTGGAAAGGTTTATTATGTACACGTATTTTTCTACAGGACGTGGAAACGATGATTGATAATCGATTTCAGGACCATCCAATTTTAAAGATACATGTAGTAACCCAAACTACAATGATGGGATGACTGTTAAATAGTGCAATTCATTGAACATCGCAAACGTCTTGAGTTCTATTATTTTATCTATAGTGGAGGTCCTGAAATAAGTGATAACTGTGGTAGTGGGTGATGAAGTTTCAACAGCTGTTGAGGCATACATGCAACTTCATCTACATCCCTTGAGTCTGTGAAGTACAAAGATGTTAACAGATATTCAAAAGGTTTTGATACATATAGTCAATAGATAGACAGTCTGAAACATAATACGAGTCGGAAAAACCTCCGTATCATAAATATTCCAGTCCATCTCTGCTGACCCAGTGGGGTTTAACCCTCATACGATGACCACTACATTTTAAAAAAAAAAAATTCGAGTTAATGTGCCACTTGGTACAATAGATCGCTTGCATATTCTTTGATCAATTGATAAGACGTTGGATAGGTGAAAAAATTGGTGTATGTACATGAGTGGAAGTGTGTAAGGACAAACGTGTATACATTTATGTGTCTCGCTATAGTTAACCGTAAAATTGTGATCATTGGAATTCAATGTGATGTCCATTCTTGAGGTGTTTACACTTAAAATCATCACTTTTCTAGCTGTGTTTACGCTTAAAATCATCACTTTTCTAGTTGTATGCTAAATTAACCAGCAAATGATCTCAGTCTGGAGGTATTTGCTAGCTTGGTCTCATCTATTGTTTTATTATCTTCTTCAAGCTATTGTTTTTTGTCTGTCTCCTTCTACGGACTATGTCAGTAATCGATCAGACTCCTATATATTATTTTACCATATCTGTTCTTCTCAGAGAATAGCTTCATGGAGAAAAGTTACCACGTAATAAAATTCTACAATTAATGGATAACTCCATTATGTAGTATAGAATATCATTTGGGGTTGTTCAACAATAGTTAGTAGTTTTGAGGTAAAGCTATGAAAATCAACTTCACAAGTACGTTTTATAAGCAATGAAATGCGAATTGCATTTATCAAGAATAGTACATTCATATTAATGATCTCACACTTACAAACCTCATGTGACATGCCATGCAAATGAATAAAATAATTTTACATGATGTATGCGAATATATAACCGCTACTGGACGATTTGAATAACTTACTAAAATCGTGATTACTGTCATTCCCCTTCCCCCTCTGTCTGTCTGTCACTATTTATATATATAAATTTTATATAATGATATATACAATCAATTTTCGTTATTATGTTGTCATGCTTAATTTGTTGCATTACATTCTAGGTAGAGGAATAATTTAAGTTGTTAGAACTCGTTCTCAATCCTCCAAATCATGTTGTATCATGCTGTGACAATATAATATGTTTAAAACAAAATAGCTACTTGTGATATCGTTTATAGAAATCTAAATACAGTCAGACGCCAGGAGTTGCTTCCGATTGTGTGAGAGACCAACATGTCTCACTGGACATCTACCTTAAGGTGATACGCCCCAGACAATAAGGTGCCGTACCGCCACTTGGAGCGCAGGGATTAAAGTACGCGAGTACCTGACAAAGCGGACTGCAACTATTGCACCAAGTAACAACACACGAAAACCAACAAGGAAACATACAATCCTCAAGTTAGGTACCTTGAATATCCGAACCATGCTCAATGGACTCTCATATGATCTCCAGGGAATCAGCGATGTTCGAAAGACTTCAGTCATCAACGACAAACTTGCAAGACTCCAGGTCAACATCACTGCAGGACACACGGCTACCAGATCCCGGGTCCCTCAGAGAAGAGAAATATACATTCGTCTGACAAGGAAAGAGCGCAGAGGAAACCAGAGAGTTTTGTGATGGATTCGCTGTTAGGAACTGTCTGCAGGGAATGATAGAACACTGCCAACAAGGAAAAGTAAGACTGTTATCTCTATGCCTACACACCACAACCTGGCCTGTCAACCTGATCAGCGTTTACGCTCCAACACTAAGCTCCACATCATATGTCAAGGATACATTCTACAAAGAAGTAAACTCGTTCGTCGACAGGATTCCCAAGGAAGAGAACTTGATATTAATGGGTGATTTCAACGCTAGGATGGGTGACTCTTGGCCTTCCTGTATTGGCACGTTTGGCAAAGGGACGATGAATAACATGTGCTTGTACCACGACCTCAGCAACACCAATTCATTCTTTCAGACAAATACACAGCATAAAATTTCTTGGAGGCAACGCCCGTCCAAATACTGGCACCATTAGGACTTGATCATTACGAGACGGTCTGCCATGAAGGGTGTGCTTCTTACCCGTAACTTCCACAGCGCTGACTGCTACACGGACTACTCGCTGGTGGGCTGCAAAATGAAGCTTCAGCCCAAGAAGATACACCACTCTATGCATGATGACAAACTACGCATTGACTTGTGCACGATGTCATATCCAGACAAGGATGAGTAATTCACTTATGCCCTCTCCAAGATGTTTGATTCAGAAGCCCCTATAGGCATTGTCAACGATGGTATCACATACGAGAGACTGTGTAAAACACAGCCACTCCGATCTTTGGTAAGAAGCAGTCAAATAAAAACGCCTGGTTAGAGGTTAACTCAGCCACACTCACGCCAGCCATAGGCGAGCTTCGCAGTGCTCACCTAGAAAAGAAACGAACCGCGTCCTGACGGACGACTTTACAGAAAAACAGGTCTCCCAGATGAAAAGTGCAGATGTTAGCACGACAGTGCGACAACGACTACTGGCTTCAGCTCGGTCAGAGCAACTAGTCAGCAGCAGATACCGGAAACATTAGATTCATGTACGATGGCATAAAGAAAGCAATGGGTAACACGAACAAAGTGATAGCACCACCAAAGTCTACCGCAGGCTATACCATCCACGACAAGGGCAAGCAGATGGGGAATTAGAGTAATACTCAGAAGTGTTATCCGAAAGAATCACGTGACCAACAATGCCCTCAACGCCATTGAAAATCTTCCGCTCATGGCCGAATTGGACGAAAAAACTACTGTAGCAGAACTATAGATGTCCTTAGAGAACCTATCATTAGGTAAAGCCCCAGAGAAGTATGACATTTCAGAAGAAGTCATCAAGTGCGTCTGCAGTGTGCTGCTCACACTTCTGGACGACCTTCTCTGCCAGTGATGAGGGTGCAGTGACAGAACACATGAGAGAAGCCAAAATCGTAACCCTCAACAAGAACAAAGACGACAGAAAAGACCGCAACAATTACAGGGCATAGCCCTTCTCAGTATCGTGGTTACAGTTTTCGCACGCGTCATCCTAAACAGACTGCAGAATCTTGCTGACAGATTGTATTCGGAATCACAGAGCGGGTAGCCGGGCAGAGAAGTCGACAATCGATATGATCTTCTTCGTCAGGCAACTGCAGAAGCGATTCAGAGAACAACAGAAACCCCTCTTCCTGGCTTTCATAGACATCACCATCGCGCTTAATCTGGTCAGCAGAGACGGGCTCTTCACAATCCAGGCGAATAATAGATTCCTTCCAAAGCCATTAAGTGTGATCCAGTCCTTCCACCGTGACATGAAAGTCACAATACAGTGCGATGGTTCAACGTATGACCCCTTTAGCATCCACAGCGGAGTGACACAGGGTTGCGCCATAGCCTCCAAGGCTCTTTGGCATCTTCTTAGCTCAAGCATGCATATGGGACTAGCACAGAAGGGACCTACCTCCACAAACGATCAGACGGATATCTGTTCAGCATGGCACGACTAAAGGCAAAGAGCAAGTTGCGTGAGGCAACCATCAAGGACATGCTCTTCGCAGATTGTGATGCTCTAGCCAGTCACACATAAGCAGAATTACTGCACCAGATGGATCGCTTTCCTAAAGATCTTCGTGTACCGTGCCTGCGTTATAAGCACTCTCCTGTATGCCAGTAAGACATATAATCTGTACGCCTCACATGAGAAAAGACTGAGCTCCTTTCATATAGGATGTCTCTGACGCATACTCCGGATCACTTGGAGCGATCGAGTAACAATGACAGAGATGACTAATAGTGTCAAGATTCCAAGCATGGTCACACTCCTCCTCCAGTGTCACATCATATGGCTGGGCCATGTACGTCGGATGGATGACGGACGGATTACCTAAGACCGCGTTTATTCAGAACTTGCATCTGGAAAAACGTTGATTTGAAGTCCACATCTCACGACATGAAAACCGTTGACATCAATTTCAAGACATTGGCAGAGCTTGCTCTATACAGACCCAGCTGGCGACAAGTTCTTATCACTGGTTTGAAAGCCAGCGTGGACAAGTTAAGAATGCGTGCTGATGAAAAACAATCTTAGAGAAAGAATCAGCAGCTCCAGCACAAACCAGACG